>NW_021026543.1:47491-61147 GCF_004153795.1 Camellia sinensis
ATGTGTTCATACCTTGCTTGCTTTACACATTGCATGCGTTGTCGCGTCGTGCTTTACTTATATGTGTTCATACCTTGCTTGCTTTACACATTGCATGCGTTTCCGCGTGTGCTTTACTTACATGTGTACATTTCAAGTTCCTCATTATACACATTGCATGCGTTATCGCGTATTGCTTTACTTATATGTGTTCAAGTTCCTTTATTTTCACACATTGTACATGTTGTCGCATGTGCTTTACTTACATGTATACATTTTATTCTTCGTTTTACACATTGTACATGTTGTCACATGTGTTTTACTTACATGTGTATACTTTTCCTCACCTCCACACATTGTACACGTTGTCACGTGTATTTTACTTATATGTGTTTGTGCCTTCATAGAATTGTTATGCTTGTTTCAAATCGCATTGCTATGCACACACTCGGGTTGCGTTGTTATGCACCCCTCCCACCTGCGTTGTCATGCACCCTCTCACTCACGTTGTCACGCACTTTTCACTTGCATTGCTATGTATGTATCTAACGATATTGTACCTGTTAAGTTCTCTTTCTTTTTCAGGCACAATATTGTATGTATGGTTCATTTGAGGCTGGCACGACCAGACGAACCGCACAGGAACGATATTGTATGTACGGTTCATTTGAAGCTGGCACGACCAGACGAACCGCACAGGTATTGTATTCTCCGCGTCAAACGTAGCGAGAATTACATAATTCTCTTACATCCTTTCTGCATTGTAATGTAGTTTGGTTTTTGGCTTGCTTAAAACTGTTGCATTTATTGTATGTATTTGCTTCGTTACAGCTTTCTTTGCATGATCATAAGTTATGTTCGGCTTTGTGCATTGTTCTTGCATTTTGCCCCTACCTTCGGGCACATATCTTGCTATCTTGCATGCTTGTCTAAGTCTTCGGCCTTGTCAAAAATGGGTAATCTCTGGGTTCTGACATTCACTCCCGTCATTGTTATAACTTTCGAGTTTTGTCAAAGAGGGGCAACTGTGGACAACCCATTTTTGATCGTCCTCAAGACTTGGACGTCACCGTTTGAACACTAGGTGATCATCCTTGTTCGTGTTCGTCTTGAGTTCTCGGAGGTTTCGGTCGCGCGCCTTGCCTCAAGACCTCTTGACTTGTTTGTTTTGTGTGTATACCAAACACTTGTGTTTTTGCTTTCGAGGCCAGGGAATGGCTTGTTGGCCATCCCCACACCTCACCGGCCTTGGCTTGAGGCCACCGACCCTGTTTTCTTTCTATTGGCCAAATATTTTGGTCGGTCGACAATGTTTTTGGTCAGCCGGCCATTTTTGTTGGTCAATCAACCATATTTTCCAGCCGACCCTTATTCATCTGCTTTATGCAGATATTTAGTGCCAGCTGGCACACACATTTCCCTCCTTCCATACACGTGTATGGAGGGATTTGCCTCTTGCTTAGCTTGTTTTGGAAGCTTTACAAGATGGAAATTCTATAAAGAGGGAGCTTCTCCTCCCTCCTCAGAGGTTCCAGGGGTCTGAAATTAGGGTCAGAAATAGTTGTATCTATCTATCTCTATATCTCCCTCTCTTTACATATTTTTGTGTGTATAAGGTTGTTTTGTTCATACTTTTGCACACAAACACCTAGCATTACACCACCCTCTTGGAGCTGAGGTCCTTGGAGGTTGATTTTGGTGTTCTTGGGTTGCTTTGGACTCAAAAAACCTGCTGGACCATTGTTCTTGAAGAAAGTCTACAAGGGTGAGAAACTTACCCTTTTATTCCCCATTTTTGCACAAGCTTTTAACCTGCCTTGCATCTATTTTTAAGCTTAGTGTATAACTGATAAAAGTTCTGATTTTGTGTGTTTAGAATTTTTCTTTAGGTCACTTTGCGGTTTGGGGTTGTCTCCCCCCTCTAAGGCCTCGTTAGGCCTTATTTTAGGCCATACCTTTTTGCCATTGTTCTTAGCTTTGCATGACCTCTCTATCACTGAAATCCAGAGGATTTTCAGTGGTGGAGAGGTGGTTT
The DNA here is from genome assembly GCF_004153795.1 of Camellia sinensis. Taxonomy (NCBI): domain Eukaryota; kingdom Viridiplantae; phylum Streptophyta; class Magnoliopsida; order Ericales; family Theaceae; genus Camellia; species Camellia sinensis. The sequence continues at coordinate 49,506 of NW_021026543.1, forward strand.
TGAGGTCCTAAATGGGAGAGGGTTGTCCTCTCTCCATGTTGTCTTTAATGCTAGCATAAGTGGCTTGTGTTGTAGCATGTGTGCATAGCTTTATTTGGCTTTATTTCAGAGGGTGTTCGGTGTTATTTTTCCATGATATACCTCTGTCCAAAGTTGGTTTAGACATGCCATGCATGCTTTGTATACTTGTCGTGTAATTCCATGAAATTGCCCTAATATGCTGTGTGCTTTGAGATATGTTTCTAGCATGATTTTGGCTTGACTCCATGAAGTTTTTATGCATGTTTTGGCATGCTTTAGGTCCAATTTTGGTTGTTTGGGGTATCCATGACTTGTTTTGTATAGCTACCATACAACCTAGCTTGTATGCTTTGAGTGTTGGCTCCTCTACCATGCTCTATTTGCATCATTTCAGTGGTTTGGCACCATTAATTATGATATTTCAGTTCGTGTTTCATGCTCACATGCTTGCATCTTATCACTCCTTTAATGCTTTAAAAGGTTGGTGTTTTATGCTCCATGATTAAGTCATTGTGCATGCCTATATGCTTAGGCCATTTGGATGCCATCTAAGTGTGTTTTTGGCCTTGTCTCAACCTGTATTGGGATTGTTTTGAGTCCCTTTCACCCTTGGGACTTGCCTTGTTTAGCCGTGGTTTGAACCCCCTTGGCTAGCCTCAAGTTTTGGACTCCCTTGCATGCTTTACTTGGGTACTACGATTGGTTTGGCACCATTGTTAACAAGATTTCAGAGCTTAACATGCTTGTCATTTGCCCATATTAGTCTCTTTTAAATGTGTTTAAGAGTTGCCTCTTTTATACCTTAGATGATAGGCCCTTGTGCATGCATGTTTGCATATCTATTCCATGCTTTTGTGGCATCATATTGGCCACTGTTTTGGACCTATTTGAGAGCTGCCCATATTGGTTTATGACCATCCTTTGCATGTTGTTACATGCTTGCCTTGCATGTTGTCGCATACTTGGCCCCTTTGCATGTTGTTGCATGCTATGTATGTTTGTACGTCTAGAGGATAAGACTATTAACATGTTGTTGCATGTTTAAGTGATATTGCATTTGGCATGCATCTTTGATTAAGTTGCTTAAAATGTTGCTACATGTCTTGCATGTTTGCATGTTTAAATTGCATCTTGCATGCTTGTTAGCTTGCATACTTGTTACATACTTGCATGTTTGCATGCTTGTTCACATGCTCATATTGCATGCTTAGCTCGCATAGCATTGTGCATGCATCCCATCTCGCTTGATCAAAAATGATAGAGATTGGAGGAACCCTTTTATGTGTTTGTGTGCATTTCATTTTATATTAAAGTTGCACACTTGACTCCTTGGGCCATCATGCAATGAAATGCATGATTGATGGCCCGAGGGTCGAGAACCATACTCCTTTGAGTCTCAAACATGATAAGGAGGGTGGCGGTGCATAAATTGGTTTGAAAATGCATTGCCATGTCTTGTTTGTCCTCTGTTGCAGCAAACCAGTATTCTGCAGGAAGAAATGGCCGGCCGGCAATTTTCAGTGCCGGCCGACTATCAATACCCAGCCGGTGATCTAATTTTTGGTTGATGACCATAATTCCATGGCCGGTGGTGTTTCCTCTTGGTCGGTGACCTCCCACAGTGATCAGGGAGTGGTTCAGAAACATCTTGGAGACTTGTACAATCCTCAGAGGTGCAGAGCAGTGTAAACGGAGGCAACATGTGACATAGCGGTGGATTTCCGAGCGGAGTCGAGCGTGCATGCATTCGTCCCTCTTCCCGAGGCTGTTTTACTGCTTTTAGTAATTTAATTAATTTGTTTAATTAATTAAGGATCTATAATATTTAATTACCTTGTTAGTTAATTAATTTGTATTATTCATTCGGACTCTCCGAGAGAGGGCAATTTTGTAATAAGCATGCGTGTGTGTAAGGCATGTCTTCCAACCACCATTTCTTTCTCCCTTTTACTTAACCGCTTATGATGGTTAGTTCTAGGGCACACTTCAATTAGCATCCTTATGCTATGCATTTTTGCATCATTCATCTGTATTGCATGCACCGGGCTCGGCGCATCATACTAACTACATAGTATTTCAAATTCCAAGTTGAATACGTGTATTGAGTTGTTGCATTTCACATGCCATCCTTAGATTAGCCGAGCCTATTCTAGTTGCATTTTCCATCTGTTGCATTAGCCATCTTAACATGAACTAGGATCCTGCATGATTCCTAACTAGTTTATTGTTTTGGCTCAGAGTACTAGGTAAGCTTTTTATGCTTTAGCATCTTGCATGCGTGTGAGTGTTAACATGACAGCATGCTTGCCATGAGGCTAATTGCTTATGTGATATAACTGCTTGAATGCCCGTGGGTGAAGGTTGGATTACTTGAATTGGAATAATTCATTGAAATCCGTGTTTTAGCCTACTTGCGAGTAGCAAATTTCAAACCATTTCCGAACAAAACGGATATGCGATGCTTTGTTCCAAATTAGGCGATCTAGTCTATACTTGTGTGTTGTGCGCATCACATAGTAAATTCTAGGTAATTAACCGGAATAAGAACACATATGTTTTCAAAACAAAATATCATGCTTAGTACAGGCCGATCTTCGGATCGGGCGAGCGGGGGTGCTCATAGCTGACCTTTCTCAATCGTACCCAAGTTCCCGAGCCGAGGCAACTTTGGTGATGATGGACATGTGGCATTAGGCAACGAGTTAGGGTTTCCTAAATTCCCCTAAAACAAAATATTTAGGTGGCGACTCTATATCTGGAAAATCAGTCCATGCTTGGCATTTCTTTCTAAAAATCAGTTTTTGAAAATGATTTGCCGAATTTGGACTCTTTGATGATTCATCGGTCTTGCATTGCACTTTGCGAGATTAGATACAGGACCGTGACATTGAGTCCGAACTGTAGTAAACCTAATAAACAAAACGAGATTCTCTCCCGGGACGTTCGGGGACGTCTACAGGTCCACAAACCGAGCCGAAACACAAAGAGTTTAGAGGCCCGGAGGCAAGGCTCTCAGCCGAAACTCTGAAACCTCGAAACGAGCGCAACATGCACTATCATCGAGCGCTCAATCGATGACGTCTGAGTCTTAAGGTCGGTAAAAAATGAGGTGTCTACACCAAGCAGAAATAACTTTTCTGGGATCTTCTCGTCTATTCTGACTTCTACTAGATCTTCTACTGCCTTTTGTTCCGCTGCCTTGCCGACGTCTATGAATAACTTGTTGTTTTCTGGCTCCTCTACCATTTGTACGAACCCTTTGGCAGCTCGACTTCCGTTCACTATCACAAAGCATTGCTTGGACATGATTTGGTCTTCTAAGACTTTTTCAATCATTCCGGCTTCGTTGGGGAACCGTATCACCTGGTGGTAGGTTGATGCTACCACTCGCATGGCGTGCAACCGTGCTCTTCCCAAGATTATGTTATAAGTGGAAGGGATTTTCAATACGCAAAATTCCACTTGCTTTGTGATTGTTCTTACTTTGACTGGCAGAATTATCTTGTTAACCAGCCATCCTGGCATTGAGTTGAAGCCGGCTAAGGGAGATGTTACGAATGCTAAATCTTTGTCCTCTAATTTGAGTTTTTTTGAAAGTCTCATAATACATTATCTCGCAGGAGTTTCCTTGGTCTATCAGGATCCGTTTGATGTTGAAATTCTTGACACACAGAGTAACCACTAATGCATCATTGTGAGGACTTTGTAACCTTGTCAAGTCCTTGTCAGAGAAGGTGATGACGTTTGTTGCCTCCGTTTTTCCCTTTTTCATGGCAAGCTGTGCACTCAGTACCTCCCTCATGTGCTCAGCCTTTTTGATCATCCCTTCGAGTTCACACACCTGTTCAGGCTCGATGATGCCATGTATTACATTGATTATGCCTTGAGGTGGTCTGTCGGCGGGTATCCCATCTGGCCCGTTGCAGTCTTGGGGGGCTGGTTGCACTCCCCCTTCAATATACTGGTCCAGGTGACCTACGACCACCAACTCCTCCAGGTGTTTCCTTAATAGCATACAGTTTTCAATTCGGTGCCCCTTTTCATCATGGAAGGTGCAATGGTATCTATCATCATAGCCCCTCTACGCTTCTCCCAACTTGGTTGGCCGCCGAACGAAGGGTTCATCGCGTATCTCACTAAAAATCTGATAGATAGGCTTATTGAACACCATGGTGATGGCGGTGCAGACTGTTAACCTCCTTGCCTGGGAGTCCTCACCGTTTGGTTGTTTGCCCGACCATTTTTGTTTGGTCGTTCTTCTCGGCGGACCGTGTTAACTTTTGTCGTGGGTTTTTTTTTTCTGACATTGTTGTTGTGCTGAACTTTGTCTTGGCGCGAGCGCCATCTTCACCTACCCTAATGTGCTGATTTACTCACTCCATTAAGGCCTCAATTGTGAGGGGTGGTGTCATTGTCATTGAATCTCTCAATTTATTGCCCGCTAGTAGACCCCGCTTGTACTGCGCGATAGCTAGGTTTGTGGGGCAATCTCCAATTTGATTAAAAGTCTCCTAATACTGATTGTTGTATGACTTTAGTGTTTCTTTATCACCCATGTCAATGGAGAGAAGCTGGTCTATCTCCACCGGTGTCTTGGTGTTTGTCTTAAACCTGGTAATGAATGCCTCTACAAGTTGCATGAGGCCCACACCGGGCGCGGTTACAGGTGTCATTGTCATTGAATCTCTCAATTTATTGCTCGCTAGTAGACCCCGCTTATACTGCGCGATATCTAGGTTTGTGGGGCAATCTCCAATTTGATTAAAAGTCTCCTAATACTGATTGTTGTATGACTTTAGTGTTTCTTTATCACCCATGTCAATGGAGAGAAGCTGGTCTGTCTCCATCGGTGTCTTGGTGTTTGTCTTAAACCTGGTAATGAATGCCTCTGCAAGTTGCGCCCATGAAGCTATGCTGCCTTCTGGTAACCTCTCAAACCATGTCATGCCCAGATTGCCTAAGCTTGAGGGAAATAAGATACACATTAGAACCTTGTTCTGTCGGTATATAATCATTATTTGGCAAAAGTGGCGAAAGTGCATGTAGGGGTCTAACTTCCCCTCATAAGTTATGAACTTAGGCAGGTGGAAGCCTAAGGGTAATGGTGTGTTCTCTTTATCACTAGAACGAACAGCGAGCTCTGCAACCTTGCTAAAGCTTTGTCTGCTGGTTCGTAGGCAAGTTGCGGTAGTGGCATTCTAACCTTGACACTTCTATGTGTCCTAGGAGCCAACCGCTCTAGAGCAAAGACCCTTTGGGGTCGCGCACCTGATGATCTTCTCTTCTTCGAGCCTTTTCTTCTAGCACTGTGCACAAGTCTACCGACCTAGGCAACTCTGTGTGCCTAGATGTCGTTTGATGTGTATGCGAGGGCTGCTAACTACTTCTCTCCATACAAGACCTTTCAGTTCTTGTTCTCTCAAACCTGGAGTAAAGAGTCCTAGAGGTCCTTGACTTCGTGTCGCCTGTCCTGAGGCTTCTGCTTTCAGTCTGAGATGGTGTGACTTGCCTGTCACGATCTCCTAAGTGGCAAAAGTGCGTCCTGCCTTTGCCCATTTCTTCTTCTGCCACCCAATTTGCCTTTTATCTGGCACTTCATAGTCTCTATGTCAGCTGCCATTCTCCTTATCACTTCGTCTTGCTCCCTTACGCGATCTTCTAGAACCTAGGGATCCATCCTCCACCTCTGTCCATCAGGGCTTTAAGAGCGGCGTGGACTTGAGCCTCGTTTTCTTGCGTGTCTCTCCGTGGGTTCCGTCGCTGGAGATCCAATTCTGCCATAGACGGGACAAAAGGCAAACTTTTGCGTCTCCTGCCCTTTTCTAGGGTTTGTCCATCGATAGCAGAATGTGACAAGTCTTCATTATGCGTCATTGGAATTAATCGAAGAAAAACTCGATCAAAAGGTTTGTTCTTTGTAAAGATTTCCACAGACGGCGCCAATTGTACGAGCATGAAATAATCTTCTTGTATAATCCTATTGATTAAGTTTGCACTCCTCCAAAAGTCGTTGCTTTGCTGCCCGAAAACACAAACGTGAGCTAGTTGGCGGGTGTGTGTCGGAAACCTCTCCAATGCCTAAGTCAGCGAATAGACAATAGACACAAAAGCTCTATGTAATTGAGAGTCAGAATTGCGATACCTGTGCATAGGTCTTGTCTTGAGCTTTTATAGAATCTGCCTGGCACAATTCTAGTGGGACTCTAACTCTCCTTAATAGAGTCCTCCTAGGAATCACATTCCTAAGGATAAAGCCTATCCTAAGAACACCCTTCTTATTGCCAACCAAGTGAGATAGTTCAGATCTGTTACCTCAGCTAGTAGAACGGTTAATCGGGCTAACATGGTTCCGCCCTATGTTGAACAGAACCAAGATGGTGTTCTATCGAGCTGACTCTAGCTCGGTTTTATGCACTGGTAATACCCCGGTTCGCTCTCTGGACTATATCTAGGCAGCCTGGTCCAGGCCCTGGCGCAATGTTTGTATGGCTCAAGACCAAGCTACCCAAAACTTCTACCTTGGCCCAGCATCCAAAAGAAACTCCACCTAGCTTGGCCCAATTTGCACACAAATTACCCTCTCACATCTGTTAACTTTTTTTTATCTGCTGATTTTTTGTTAACTATCTATTCAAATTCATTTCCTACCTGTTCAAAATTTTTCCTTATTTGTTCAATTTTTTTACCCTATCTATTTAATTATTTTTAATGTTTTCAATTCAAATTTCCTTTATTTGTTTAAATATTTTTCTAAATAAATACACAAAATTTTCATATCTATTGAAATTCTCATTTTTAACTTATCGTTTTAATCTAATTTTGAACAAATCATATTTTCTATTCAATTTTTTTCACTTATCAGTTCAAATATTTTTATCTATTCAAATCTTGAACATGTTCAAATCCTGTTATCTATTTATTTTCCATTTTTTAACAGATCTATTTATCTGACATTGTTTTTTTTTAAAAAAAAACATGTACTTTGTCTGTTGAATTCTAAGACAAGAAGAGACAGAGAGAGAGAGAGAGCTCTTTGTTGAAATTTACTACACATATTTACCTTATCTGTTGAATTCTTTTTCAATTCGAGTACTCTGAAAGCACTGGTGAACATGTACTTTGTCTTTAATCCAATGCAACCATCTCTTGAAAACCTAAATAAAGAACAATCGAGCTAGAACGAATACACAAGCAATCACAATAACAACAATATATATATATATATATATATTTAAGAATAAAAAACATGACTTTCTCACTGATATTCAATTTTCTAAAATCATATACATATAGTATGATTTTTTTGAGCAAAACTAGAAACGTAGATATAAGAGAGAGAGAGAGAGAGAGAGAGAGAGAGAGACACTGTCGGAGTGAAAGAGAGAAATAGAGAGAGACGTCAATCTGGAAATTGAACTTCGCCGATGGTACAAAACCCTAACCCTAGAGAGAAAGATGAGGAGTGAGAGAGAGAGAGAGAGAGAGAGAGAGAGAGAGAGAGAGTAGGGAGTGTGAAAGTTGAACTTGAACTTGAACTTGAACTTCGCCGTCGTCTTCTTGTCGTTGAACAGGTCAACACGTTGTTGAATAGCGCCATCTACTCACCATCTTTGATCAGATGAGAGAGATACTAAGGAGAGAGATAGATAGATAGAGAGACAGAGAAATAGAGAGAGAGAGAGAGAGATCTGAGGAGAGAACTGTCATGACCCAAACCCGTCCTTATGGATTAAGGTCATTACGAGAGAAAGGATATCTCGAAAGAAATAAAGGGGCCAAAACAGAAGCAGACTTAAATTTTTTGTCCAATAAGTTGTGCTTCCATGGCATGTGAAAAACATTTCCATATATGTCATAATAACTCACACCATGAACCAAAATAAACATTTTGTACATCCAAGATCAAACAACATATGGCCAGCCAAATAGAAAGTTTATACACATAGGCGATTCAACAAAACTACCAAGGTAACAAAACATGTAAAACAAAAGAACAAAAACAAAGTCTCGTACGTGAGACGTTTGGGCTGACTTTACAAAAACTTGGAATTCTCTCACATTCTTCACCGAGACTGGGGTTAGACATCTCTTTGCTCACCTGCATACATATAAATAAGAGTAAGCGAAAGCCTAATGAATAATACCAGAGTAAAGGGGTTAGATGAATGAGATTCACATTAAGTCATATTAAGTACATCGTACCCATGAATTTCATATACAAACAGCCTCAGGCCCATTTTATGATTTTGTTGTACGTGTCAAACGGGGTCGGGCCCATTTTAGATCTTTATCAAACATATCAGATGGTCTCAGGCCCATTGCATAATATTGTCAAATTTATCAAATGGCCTCGGGCACATTATTTTTCATACTCATATTTATCCGCATTTCATATTCATGATCATGATCACCTTTTTGTTCAAACGACCTTTGGCCCATCAAAACATTTTAATGTATCAAACGGCCTCAGGTCCAATTCTCACATATTGAACATATCAAATGGCCTCAGGCCCAATTCATATCAAACATGTCAAACGGCCTCAGGCCCAATTCATATCGAACGGCCTTGGGCCCAAATCATGTTCTTCGCAAAGCCTTACATAAACATTAGGCATATCGAATACTCGTTCACAATTCAAATCAGTAATCCCTGAAACATGTATGAAAGTAGCATTTGGAAAATAACATACTTGAATGTATCTTTACTAAGATATTACTCACAGTGTTCTGTCGATAGATTTGCCATCGTGCTTGACCCTACACATTTCATAACACATTGGGTCACAGGCAATTCAATCCGATCTTAACTTATTTATTTCTCGTAGGCCTCTTTCTTATTCTTTTAATTCATTTACAATGCCCAATGCATGCCTAAAAGTGATTAGAAATGAAAGAGAACAGAAAACGGAACATGAAATAACTTTTCAAAATTTCAAAAACAGGGCACTCCGCTTAAGCGCAGCTTTGGTCGCTAGAGCAGACTGTAAAACTCTGCAAAAGTATTGGTTACATGAATTTTAACGCTCGAGCGAGACTCTTTTCGATCAAGTGAGGAGTCTTGCAAAACAAGTTTCCCTCGAGCGAAGATCTGTTGCTCGAGCTACTATGCAAATCTCTAAAAAACTTCTGAGAGCTATATATTTACACTCGAGAGAGACTTTCTTCGCTCGAGCGGACAGGTCAAATTTTGGAATTTCTAGAATTTTGTTTGAAGTTTAAAACACACTCCCAAAGGTCCAAAGCATGAGAATTGGTACCAAAACATGGAAAAACATTGTCTAACATTTGAACATAGGTAATTTGACACCAATTAGCTAAAATTATGGTCCATGTTCCAAATCATTCCAAATTCTTCTTGTTAATTCCAAAGCTCATGCAATTAAGTCTCATATCTTCATGAATCATGTATGCATGTAAAGTGTGGACTCTAATCCCACCTCAAATGGTACAAATGATCCTCAAAGTCATGAAGCTCAACAACATTATGCATGCATGTATGATTTGGTACCCGATTATTCATATTTAACATGCCTTATGCTAGAATATACAAATTCATGACAATTCTTTACATGCATGGATCTATTGACTTCAATTTCATCATACACCATTCAAATCTTATTCTAAATTACCAATTCTCTTTGAATTCATATAATTACAAGCTCAAACTCATGAATTAATGGTTGGTTACTCACCTAGAAGCTCCAATCCTTCCAAATATGGCTAAGTCTTGAGCTAATTCACCTAGTTCTTGAATTCCTTTGCAAAATCTTCAAGGATGAGCCCTTTCTCTCTATAAATTTGGCTCTCTCCCTCTCTCTCTCTAGAGTGTGTTTCTAGATTTTGAGCTCAAAAATATGAGCTTAAGTGTAATTAGCCCATATATATACTAGGTGATTAGATTTAATTAATCAATGTCAATTAAAGTTAATGAGCCTCACTTAATTAATCTAATTATTTTGATACGAATAAATTTTTAATCAAATCTCACCATAGGCTCTAAAAATCACGCTAATCACAATGATATAGAGAATTTCAATTTTTGTCACCTCTACGGGCTTAAATTTTCAAATTATAGTAGTAAGTTAGATAGATTTTCTGACAGTGAACACATATAGATTCAAAAACATAATTAATCACATAATTATCACCCAAAATCATATTAAGCATATAATCACAATCATAATTAAGATTAATTAAAATAACACAGAACAGGGTTATCACAAGAATAGAACCTCAAATCTCTTCATTGTTGATAGTTAGACAGATCTGAGACACTGGCGGTTCGACGATGAGGAAGAGAGAAAAGAGAATAGAGAGAGGGACAGAGAAAAGAAAGGTGAAGAGAAGAGAGAGAGAGAGAGAGAGAGAGAGAGAAGATGAAAGTGTTTGATCCCTCCAAACGCTAGTACTTGAGCGACGGAACTCTTCTACCTGCACCGTTGTAATGGGAAGAGCATGAGGTAGAAAATGATGTGAGAGAGAGAGCGAATAGGCAGTGATATGAGGTTAGGGTTTGGTTTTGGTTTGGAAACAATAGATATGGGTATTTTAGTCATTTCACACAACCTTGTCCTTATGGACATGATAAATCAGAGCCGGACCTTTGGGCAAAGAAAAAATTAGATTGGATTTTTCGCCCAAGTGCGCTTTTGTTTATAATGAAATTTTTTGTATATGTTATGTATTTTTGTGGCAAATAATATATGATTTTTTGATAGAATTACCAGAATTTATGGTGTAAAAGTGGAGTTACACATTTTCTGATAATGTTACTGTAGACACCCCATTTTTGACCGTCCTCAAGACTTGGACGTCATCGTTTGAACACTCAATGATCATTCATGTTTGTGTTCGTTTTGAGTTCCCGGAAGTCTCGGCTGCGCGCCTTGCTTTAGGATCTCTCAACTTGACTATTTTGTGCTTGGTTGAGGACTAAGGACTTGTGGTTTTTGCACCTAAGGGTAGGAAGTGGCTTGTTGGCCATCCCTCAACCCACCGGCCATGGCCTGAGGCCACCGGCCTTGTTTTCTTACTACCGGCCATTGGTGATGGCCGGTTGGCACTATTGATGGTCGGTCGGCATTGTGTTTGGTCGGCCGGCCACTGTTTTTGATCAATCGGCCACTTTTCCTGACCGAGACCTTTTCTTGGGGGAGTTTGACCCTTTTGAACCTTTTTTTAGCTTATCCAAGAAGCTTGACCCTTTTTTAGCTTCTCCAAGAAGCTTGACCTTTTTTTAGCTTCTCCAAGAAGCTTGAACCTTTTGACCCTTTTTAGCTTCTCCAAGAAGTTTGACCCCCTTTTTTAAAAGCTTCTCCAAGAAGCTTAAACCTCTTGACCCTTTTGCCTAGCTTCTCCAAGAAGCTTGGCCCTTTTGTTCCAAGCTTCTAAGAGAAGCTTGGCCTTTTTGGTCAAAGCTTCTAAGAGAAGCTTTGCCCCCTTGGTTTCTCTATATAAGGAGAGCCTCTCCTCCCCTTTAGAGGGTTAGAAAAATCTGATATATATCACATATATATCACTCCCTCTCTATATCTCCCTCTCTCTCTACATTTGGGTGGGTTAGAGGGTCCAAAAGGGTCTAGTTCTTGGCCTATTGCACACCACTTCATAGCCACACACTT
>NW_021026543.1:61197-73337 GCF_004153795.1 Camellia sinensis
GTTATTTGGTCTTGCTACACCTCTGTTTTGGGTTGGTTTGCTGGTCTCTTGCATGCACCACACACTTGCCTTGCAAATCCTCCTGTTTACCTAAACATGTATCATGCATTTAGACCATCATGCTTACATGTTTTGACTTAACTTTGAGAAGTTTTTAGCCTTGTCTCACCATGTATAAGCTCTATTTGGTGTTGTCTTGGTCATGCTTGCCATGCTTTGTATAGTCACCATGCATTCTAGCTTGTTAGCTTTGGGTGTGTGAGTCGTGAGCGTGCTTTACTTGGGCCATTTTAGTGATTTGGCATCATTTATCATGTTATTTCAGTTCATGTTTCACGCTTGTATGCTTGCATTTACCATCCTTTCAATGCTTTGAAGAGTGGGTGTCTTATGCTCCATGTTTGGGTCATTTGAGCATGTCCCTAGGTTTAGGTCATTTAGACGCCATCTAAGTGGTTTTTGGGGCTTATTTTCACACGCCCTAACTCTGTTTTTCTTTGAATAATCCATGCCATGTGTGGTTGTGATAGGTGTAGTGTAACACCCCTTTGTTGGCCTTGCATGCCTCATATTTTGTGCCCATCTTTTTTAGCATATTTCGGCCTTATTCTATGCATGTTCCAGCCATGTTTTGGACTCCCCTAGGACTGTCCTAAGTCATTTTGGCCCTTTGGGGCTTGGTTGATATAGTCATGGTTTGAGCCTCTTGGCTAGTTTCAAGTTTTGAACCTTCTTGCATACTTTACTTGGGTAATTTGATTGGTTTGGCACCTCTTTTAACATGGTTTCAGAGCTTAACATGTTTTCAAATGTCAATGTTTGTCTCTTTTAAGTATGCTCAAAAGCTCCCCTTTTATGCCTTAGGTGATAGGCCATTATGCATGCATGCTTGTATGCTTGTTTTATGCCTTTGTTGTATCATTTTGGCCACTGTTTTGGTACGGCTGAGGTCTATCCATCTTTCTTGTAAGTCCATGGGTCACGCATTTGTGTATTATCGTATGCTTATCACGTTGCATGTTGTTGCATCCTTGTGGTGGGTGTCATTGTCACATGCCTATCACTTTGTGTACTTTTATACCTAGTTTGCATTGTAGTATTGCATACTTATGGCATTACCATGTTGTTCAATATCGCATGCTTGTCCACCTTTGCATGCCATGCATGTTTGTATATCTAGGTTGCATCTTGCATGTTTGTTAGTTTGTGTTTTGTCATATGTTAATTTAGGTTGCATTACATTTGGCATGTTTGCTACCTTAAGCTTTGTGTGCATACATAAGTCACATTGTGTTTGACATGCATGCATTGCATTGTGTTTGGTTTGGGGTGTCAAACCAAACATGAGGAATGAGGTACGTTCGTACTTGAAGTGACAAGACGTACCTCAATCCTCGATCGACGACACTCTAGATCAAGCATGATAGAGTTCTAGGCATTCATGTGTTTTGTTGCATTCACTCCACATTGATTTGCACACTTGGCACCTTGGGCCATCATGCATTGAAATGCGTGATTGGTGGTCCGAGGGTCAAGGACTATACTCCCTTGAGTTCATAGCATGATAAGGAGGGTGGTTATGCACACATTATCTTGTAAATGCGTTGCCATGCACTGTCTGTCCTCTGCTGCAGTAAAAACAAATTCTGCAGAAAAATATGGCCGGTCGGCCATCTTCAGTGCCGGCCGGCTACCAGAATCCGGCCAAGAGCCTTACAAATGGTCGGTTACCACTTTACAATGGCCGGTGGCCTTATCTCTTGGCCGGTGACCTCCCACAGTGCTCAGGGAGTGGTTCAAAAGCATCCTAGGGACTTGTGAAGTCTCCAGAGGTATAAAACAGTGCAAACAGAGGCAACATGTGGCATGGCAACGGGTTTCCGAGCGAGGCGATCGAGCATGCATCATTCAATCATTCCGAGGTGGAGCTGCGGCAGCCTCCCTTTGTTTGTGTAATTAATTTGTTAATTAATTAAGGATTTGTAATAATTAATTAGCTAGGATAGTTGATTAATCATTCGGGTTTGTATTATTTATTTGGATCCTTTGTCGGGAGGGCAAATTTGTAATAAGTGTGCGTGCGTGTGTGAATGTCTTCCAACCCCACGTCTTTCTCCCTTTTACTTACCTGCTTTTGATGGTTAGTTTTAGGTCATATTTCAATTAGCATACTTATGTTAGCATGTTTGCATACATTCATTCGTATTGCACGCACCGGGCTCGGCGCATCATACTAATTGCATAGTGTTTCAATTCCAAGTTGAATACGTGTATCAAATTGTCGCATCTCATATGCCGTTCTTAGGATAGCCGAGCCTATCTTAATTGCATTTTGCATGTGTTGCATTAGCCATTGTTGACATGAACTAGGATCATGCATGATTACTAACTAGTTTCTTGTTTTGGCTCGGAGTACACTGTGAGTGTTTATGCTTTAGCATCTTGCATGTATGTGAGTGTTAACATGACATCATTCTTGCCATGAGGCTAATTGCTTATGTGATAAAACTGCCTGAATTCCTATGGGTGAAGGTTGGATTTCTTGAATCGGAATAATTCATCGAAATCTGTGTTCTAGCCTACTTGCGAGTAGCAAAATTCAAAATCATTTCCAAACAAACGGATATGCAATGCTTTGTTCTAAATTAGGCAATCTAGTCTATACTTGTTTTGCTATGCACATCACATAGTAATTCTAGCTAATTAACCGGAACAAAAACGCATGTGCAGACGTCCCCGAACGGCCCGGGAGGGTGAGTCCCGTCTTGTTCATTTGGGGTTACTACAGCTCGGACTCTCAAATCATCACGGTTCTTAATCTGAACCAAAGAGTCCAAATCCGGCAAATCGTTTTGAGAAACAGATTTTTGAAAAGAAGTGCCAAACATGGACTGCTTTGCCACATACAGAGTCGACACCTAAATATTTTTTATGGGGAAATTTAGGAAACCCTGACTTGGTGCCGAAGGCCACATGTCCGTCATCACCAAAGTTGTCTTGGCTCGGGAGCTTGGGTACGATCGGGGAAGGTCAGCTATGAGCACCCCCTTTCGCCCGATCCGAAGACCGGCCTCTACTAACCATGATATCCGATTTTGAAAACGTTATGTGTTCTTATTCCGGTTATTAGCCTAGAATTACTATGTTATGCGCACAGCAAACAAGTATAGACTAGATTGCCTAATTTGGAAACAAGCATTGCATATCCGTTTGTTTTAAAAAATATTTTGGAATTTGCCACTCGCAAGTAGGCTAAAATACGGATTTCAACGAGTTTTTCCAACTCAGACAATCCAACCTTCACCCACAGGCATTCAAGCAGTAATATCACGTAAGCATATAGCCGCATGGTAGGCATGCTGTCATGTTAACATTCACACTCATGCGAGATGCTAAAACATAAATACTTACATCGTACTCCGTGCTAAAACAATGAACTAGTCAGTAATCATGCATGATCCTAGTTCATGTTAAAAATGGCTAATGCATCGCATACAAAATGTCATTAGAATAGGCTCGGCTAATCTAAGGATGACATGTGGAATGCAATAATTTGATGCATGTATTCAAGTTTGGAATTCGAAATACTATGCAGTTAGC
Organism: Camellia sinensis; assembly: GCF_004153795.1. NCBI lineage: Eukaryota > Viridiplantae > Streptophyta > Magnoliopsida > Ericales > Theaceae > Camellia > Camellia sinensis. The sequence continues at coordinate 64,798 of NW_021026543.1, forward strand.
ATGATGCGCCGAGCCCGGTGCACGCAAGACTGATGAATGATGCACGCATGCATAGCATAAGGTATGCTAAATTAAACGTGCCCTTAAGTACTAACCATCAAAGCAGGTAAATAAAAGGGAGAAAGAAGTGGGGATTGGAAGACATACACACCACTCACACACACTTATTACAGATTTGCCCTCGCTCGGATGGACCAAATAAATAATACAAATTAATTAACTACGCAAGCTAATTAAATATTACAAAATTACCTAATCAGTTAACAAACTAATTTAAACTAGGAAAAACAGTAAACCGCCTCGAAGGAGAGCCAGATGCAGCGCATGCTCGGGTCCTGCTCGGAAGTGCACGGCCATGCATAGTCGCCTCTGTTTTCCCTGTTCTGCCTCTCTGAAAACTGCCAAAGTCTCAAGGATGCTTCTCTGGATACTGGGAATCACCACCGGCAGTGAATTGTGGTCACCGGCACAAAATGAATCCATCGGCTGGTGATTTACTGCCGGTCGGCAATGTATAACTGCCGGTCGGCAAAGAATGCCTGCAGAACCTGCAACTCACAGCAGCAGAGGACAGAACTTGCATGGCAATACAATTCAGGCAATGTATGCACCAATCATGTCCCCTATTCATGTTTGTGACTCAAAAGGGCATGTGTCTCGATTCTCGGACCCCCAATCACGCATTTCCATGCATGATGGCCCAAAAGAATCAAGTGTGCAACTTTCATGTCAAATGAAATGCAAACCAAACAAACGAACCAAGGCCCAATTCCTATCACCAAGTCAAGGAACAAGGCATGCATGCAAGATCCAATGCAACCTAGGCATGCAAGCTAAGGATGCAACATGGCATGGCAAGACACTTATGCAAGCATACAAGCAAACATGAGGCAATGCAAACTGATGAAAAGGTGGACTTAGACATGATTTAGGCAACTCCTAAATAGGCCTAAGACAGTGGCCAAAACCAAGGAATTGGGATCAAACATACATACACACATGCAAGTAAGTTGGACCAACACTTAGGCATTAAATAAGCAACTCTAAGGCACACTTGAAAAGGGATATCATGGATAATTAGCATGCAACATAAGCTCTGAAAATCATGTTAAAACATGGTGCCAAACCAAGCAACAAGTCAAGCTAAGCATGCAACAATGGTCCAAGCATTCAAGGCTCACCAAAGAGGCAATGGACTACACTTAGTACAACCACACATGGCAGGACTTAGGCAACCAAAAAAATAGAGTTTTAACACATGAAACTAAGCCAAAAAGACCAACTAGATAGCATCTAGATGGTTGTAAATTTAAAGGCATGCATAAATGCTAAAACATGGAGCATGCAAGGAAAAGCTTCCAAAGCTTCAAAGAGGCATCCAAGGCAAACATATGAGCATGTCAAAGGGACTGAAATAACATGTAGGGTGGTTCCAACACCACCAGAAATGATGCAAGCAAACACATACTACACATTCACATACTTGAAGCATACAAGCTCAAATAACAAGGAGCTATACTATGCATGCCAAGATGAACCCAAACAACTATGGACAGACCTAAAACATGGCAAATAGAGCACAAAACCTTCACAAGGCTAAACCTAAAACATGCTAGAGCAAAGGCTAACAACCTAAGGCATATTAAGGCAATAACAAGGCATTACATGGTAGTATGCTAAGTATGCATGGTGTATCAAACCAACACAGCAACAAGGTTATATCATGGCATAATAAGCATGGAAAACAGTCAAGACATGATCAATACACACTCTAACATGATGCTCCCTCAAGAGGCCAAAAAGGGTCCCTTTCAAGGACAACAAGGAGAGGGGGTGGTCCTCCCCTTTTGGAGACTTCAAGGCACCATCTCCGCCACTGAAATCCCTCAAGATTTCAGTGGTGAAGAGGTCCAAACACCAAAGTCTCGAAACTTGCACAAAATAGCACAAAAAGGAGCCTTACAAGGCTTAAAAGGGGTCAAACAAACCCAAACCACAAAACACTCTTAATAAACAATCAAAAGGGCTAAAAAACAGAACTTTTTTATATTATACAATTAGCACGAAAATAGCTCTAAGATGGGTAGAAAAGCAATGCAAAAATGGGGAATAAAAGGGAAGTTTCTCACCCTTGTAGATCACCTTCACAAATGATGCTCCAACAGCCCTCCTTGGCTTGAATCCAGCTCCAAAACACCAAAACCAACCTCTTAGAACCTCAGTAGCTAAAGGAAGGTGAAACACTATGTGTTTGTGTGCAATAGTAAGACACAAACACAATTAAACACACACAAAGGTAAAAAGAGAGAGGTATAGAGGTAGAATGTGTATGGATTCTAACCCTAGAACTCAAAACCCTAATATGGCTGTCTAAACTCTCTAAAGTGTCTAACCCTAAGCAAGGGAGAGAAGGGCTCCTCTTATAGAGCTTCTTGTCTTGTAAAGCTTACATGACAAGCTTCTAAAGAGAGAGATCCCTCCATACACGTGTATGGAGGGGAGCCAAATGGAAGACAGCTGTAATAAAATATCTGCAAAAGCAGATGAACAGTAGTCGGCTGCTCAAAAATGCCATTTTGGCAAAAGGGAGTGCCAACCGGCAATAAATAGTGCCGACCGGCAATATACATTGCCGATGGAGGCAAAAACCAGCCGGTGGCCTCTGGCCATGGCCGGTGGTGTGTGGGGATGCCTCACAAGGCATTCCCTGCCCCTCCAAGGCAAAACACAAGTGTTTTGTGCAAAACCAGACACAAAACGGTCGAGTTCGGAGATCCTGAGGCAGGGCGCGTAGCCGAGACCTCCAAGAACTCCAAACAAACACAAACATGGATAATCACCAAGTGTTCAAACGGTGACGTCCAAGTCTTGAGGACGGTCGAAAATGGGGTGTCTACAGTTGCCCCTCTTTGACAGAACTCGAAAGTCATAACAACGACAGGAGTGAATGTCAAAGCCCAGAGACGACCCATTTTTGACAAGGCCGAAGACTTAGACAGACATGCAAGACAAACAAGGTATGCGCCCGAAGGCATGGGCAAAATGCAAGACAATGCACGAAGCCAAACATAACTTATGATCATGCAAAGAAAGTTGTAACGAAGCATACATGCGACAATTTTAAGCTAGCATACACCAGACTACACTACGATGCAGAAAAGATGTAAGAGAATTATGCAATTCTCAATACGTCTCACTCGGAGGATACAATACCTGTGCTGTTCGTCTAGTTGCACCAGCCTCAAATGAACCGTACATACAATATCGTGCCTGCAAAGAAAACAACTCAACAGGTACGATCTCGTTAGCAACATTCATGACAATGCAAAAATGGATGTAAAATGATATGCAATATATACAAAACAATGTATAAACAATGCAAACGAAGATGCAATGTAATTGAAACAATGCAAACTATATGCAAAGCAATTGAATCACGATCCAATCACGAGTGGTTCGAAACCACACCTATGTCAAATAGATTGATGGAGGTAACAAGTCTGTCCACCATAGAACGGTCTACTGAACTATGAGCAACGTAGACAGACACAAGAACAAGTATTGGGGGGGAATTGACACAAGTGGGGAAACGACCCGCTGGAGAAAGGACAATGATCCTAATGCTGGATGCAAAAATTACACTACAATGCAATATGGGGAGGTGCCAATGGATATGGCACGCGGGCCAAACCAAATCTTGCCTAGGTAAGGCATGTACACATACAAGCCACGTCTAACATTGAACGGTCCACTGAACTATGCTTCGACACGAGAAGTATGGGCACATACCAGACCAAGCTCAACATGGAAAGGCACAAGCCATAGGTAGAAGTGATGCAATGAATGCATGCGATCTAAAATGCAATGGAAATGGCATTCGGGCCAAACCAAATCTTGCCTAGGAAAGGCATGTACACGTACAAGCCACGTCTAACATAGAACGGTCCACTGAACTATGCTTCGACGTGAAAAGTATGGGCACATACCAGACCAAGCTCAATCATGAAAAGGTGCAAGCCATAGGGGTGGTAATGCGGTGGATGCATGCAAGCTACAATGCGATGGAAATGGGAATTTACAATGGATATGGCCTGCGGGCCAAACCAAATCTTGCCTAGGAAAGGCATGTACGCGTACAAGCCGCGTTTAACATAGAACGGTCCACTGAACTATGTTTCGACGTGAAAAGTATGGGCACATACCAGACCAAGCTCAACATGGAAAGGTGCAACCCATAGGCGGAGGTGATGCAATGAATGCATGCAAATCACAATGCAATATCTACAAATATGCAATGGAATGGAAATGCAATATAATGGATATGGCCTTCGGGCCAAACCAAATCTTGCCTAGGAAAGGCATGTACGCATACAAGCCATGTCTAACATAGAACGGTCCACTGAACTATGCTTCGACACGAAAAGTATGGGCACATACCGGACCAAGCTCAACATGGAAAGGCGCGAGCCCTAGATGGAAGGGATGCAGTGAATGCATGCAATCTACAATGCAGTGTGCACTACGTTCTAATGATGCATGTTTTGTTTTTTTGTTTGTTTTTTGAAATGCAAATGATGTATAAAATGTATGTTGCATAGAATGCGCGACAACACGCGGCTTTAAAATACATATATAACGCAACTTATAGAAAGTCATTCGGGCACGACAAACACCGAAGGACTTGCACCTTCAGAGGATTTAGGGTCTCCTAGACCGTCAAGCACGACAAACGCCAAAGGACTTGCACCTTCCGAGGATTTAGGGTCTCCTAGACCGTCGAGCACGACAAACGCCGAAGGACTTGCACCTTTCGAGGATTTAGGGTCTCCTAGACCGTCTGAATACCTGTGCGGTTCGTCTGGTCGCTCCAGCCTCAAATGAACCTTACATACAATATCGTGCCTGAAAAGAAAACAAACTTAACAGGTACAATGTGATTAACAATATGCGTATTAATGTATTTGAAAATGCGTGACAACGCAAAGCAAGTGGGAAGCATAACAATGCTGTGGGGGCACAGATACGTGAGTGGAGCATGCGGTCTACGCAGACAATGAAATTGATCATAAGCATGCAGTCTATGCAAGCAATGAAATTGGACACAAGCATGCGGTCTATGCAAGTCAAAACATGCGGTCTACGCAGGTAATGAAATTGAACAAATATGCGGTCCACGCAAACAAAACATGCAGTCTACGCAAATAATGAAATTGAACAATTATGTGGTCTACGCAAGTAATGAAATTGATTAATCATGCGGTCTACGCAAGTAATGAAATTGATTAATCATGCGGTCTACGCAAGCAAAACATGCGGTCTACGCAAGTAATGAAATTGATTAATCATGCGGTTTACGCAAGCAAAACATGCGGTCTACGCAAGTAATGAAATTGAACAATTATGCGGTCTGCGCAAGCAAAACATGCGGTCTACGCAGGTAATGAAATTATCATGTGGTCTACGCAAGTAATGAAATTATCATGTGGTCTACGCAAGTAATGAAATGAATAGATATACAAAATGCAATGAGATGCGCAAAACAGCGCGGTGCGTTAGACAACGCGAGTGCACAAAACAGTGCCATGGTTTGAAATGCACAAGACATTGCGATTGACTTGAAATGCACAAAACAGTGCGATTGACTTCAAATGCACAGAACAGTGCGATTGATTTGAAATGCACAAAACAGTGCGATTGACTTGAAATGCACAGAACAGTGCGATTGATTTGAAATGCACAAGACAGTGCGATTGACTTGAAATGCACAAAACAGTGCGATTGTTTGTGATACGCATGGAGCAACTTTTGAATTTCGTAAAAGCCGAAAGGATACGAAAAGGATACACCTTGCACGAATTTGAACGCCATGCACAGAAAACACGACCCGAGGTCAAAACGGAGGCCGGTTGAGCGTCGGAGATACACTTTCTTGCACTTTCTTGAGCTATGAAGACCAAGAACTACTCATATGGCCTAAACAAGGTTGTGGGAACACCACCGGCCGGGAGGGGAAGCCATCGGCTGTCCACCGGCTGCAAAATAATTCCATCGGCACAATATTCTGCCGGTCGGCACAAAATGTTGCTGACCGGCAAAAAGTTCCTGAGTCGGGGCAGATTGGACATTTCACCATGGGTGTTTTAAAATAGGGTTTCTAAACCCTATTTCTCACTTCCTCCTTCGCCGAAATTCCACACCCTCTCTCTCTAGAGTGTTTTCCTCTCCTCTTTTCTCCGTTTCTTCACGTTCTACGCCCGTTTCGTCGTCGGATTCGCGATTTTCTTCGCGTTTCGGACATTTTCAACCGAACAAATCTTTGTTTCGATGCCTCTTTTGCCGTTCCCACCTTTTCGGGATTTGTTCCCCTCGCTTTCCTCTTGATTTCCGTACCCTTTTCACATCCCGGCCTTTTCGGCCATTTTCGACCTTCTCAGGGGTTGACTTTTTGGTTGACTTTCCATATTCTAGCCCGGTTTTCCTCCCTTCGGCTATTTTCTCATCATTCTTGACATGGCGGACGACATTCCATGCGGTGGGACTCCCTTGGATCACGAGATGGATCCCGGGGTCGAGCTCCTACCTTTGAGCGAGCGCCCGTTCGACCCGACGACCTACCGGCCGGCGATTCATGTTCTGCCCCCTGACGGACTGCGCCAGTTCAGGAGTTTCGACAGGCACGTGCCACCCGAGCTATTACTACGTGAGCCTACCTCCCACCTGTCCTTCGGCGCTTCCGAGGTAACTCTCTTTTATCTGCTTTATTTTCTGCAATATAGGATACAAAACTATCGTAGCTAGTTGTGCTCTTTAACTGCTTTAGCTCAGATACCCTGTATACTGTAGTTTATTGTAAACATACGTGCAACTGATATCTGCTTGAGACTGACACATGCACACACACTGCACTAGCCATGAATCACCCAAACACACGGCGCACACTGTATTTCACTGCATGCACACTGGTACCCAATATTTACTTGAGTCTGAACATATGCACACATGCTATACTGTACTGAACTACCCGAACATGCTGACGCATCACACGTTGCAGTTCACTGTAAGCACACCGGCACCCGGTATTTGTTTAAATCTGTTAAACTTGCACGCATGCTACATCTTCCCTAAACCACCCGAACACGCTGATACATCACACGTTGTAGTCCACTGTAAGCTTCTTAAAACTGCATTTTGAATATTGCCTTGCAATTGTTGTTTTTGATTACAGGGGGATTCCCATACCATCCACGGGTATGGGAATACCAGCGCTCGGGACTGGTATGCCGAGCTTCCCGATGCGGTCCGCCACATCGTGGACCAAGCGGGCTTCGGCCCATTCTGCAGAGGACTCTCCAGGCTCACTACATGCAGACCTCTCCTCGCCGCTATGGTGGAGAGGTGGTGGGACACCACCGATTCATTCCATTTCTCCGTGGCAGGGGACATGACGATGACCCCATACGATTTCTCGATGCTCACAGGCATCGGGGTAGGGGGTGATCCGATCCCTTTCGATACTGATATGGATGAGTGGGAGGCCGCTCAGATTTACTTGCTCGGCGAGCTGCTGCCTTTGGCGCGTCCTGGCTACGTCCGATATTTCTGGTTCGAGGTGCAGTTCAGGGTCCAGCCCACCCTTGTTGATGCAGCCCCGATGACTCCGGAGGCCGTGGAGAGATACGCGTGGGGCTTCCTCATGTTCTTGTTTGGGACGACCATTTTCACCGACCGGGCGAACACCGTGCCTCTCTGCCTGCTCAGCGCACTGGTGGACGTCAGAGACATCTTGCATTATGACTGGGGTGGCGCCGCTCTGGCCACTCTCTACGGATATATGAGCTCAGCTTCCCGCTGCAGCGGACAGTTGCTCGGGGGCTATTGGCGTGTTTGGGAGGTACATTTCTTTTTCTGCCTATCATTTCTGTCCTATATTTTCTGTACTCTGTATACTGCACACACTGTAGTCTGCTCTATACTTGCTATATACTGTACACACGGCACACACATACTCTGCTTTACACTGACTGTACATTGCTCACACTGCACACTCTGCACAATACACTGCACAACACATGGCTCTGCTATTTCTGCTTTTACTCTATATTCTGCTTTATCTGATAAATGCACTGGTATTTACCTTGTAGTTGTGGGTTTATGCCTACTTTCCTAGGCTCGCTCCCGTACCAGAGACGGAGACTCCTCTGGTCGTCCCTTTTTCGCGTCGCTTTGACGGGAGATGCACCCGGAGGCCGCGAGAGACATTTAGCTTCTTCTGCCGCTTCTTCGACACCATCACCCCCGCAGAGGTATGTTTTTATTTCAAAATTTATCTAAGCTTTGCTTTTCGTTGCATACTTCAATAGCGATAGGTAACAAACTGTATGTCACTTTCAGATCACTTGACAGCCTTGGGCTCCGTTGCCGGCAACGATTCGGGACCAATTTGCCGGTGCTATGGAGACCTGGCGTTTCCGGATCTTACTCGAGGGCCCGGTCTGTCGGGCTTGGTACCTGGCGGCTGGTGGTTTACTGCCGGTCGGCAA
>NW_021026543.1:90295-104784 GCF_004153795.1 Camellia sinensis
TACGCAAGCAATACATGCGATCTACGCAGGTAATGGAATTGAACAATTATAGTAATGAAATTGAACAATTATGCGGTCTACGCAAGTAATGAAATTGATTAATCATGCGGTCTACGCAAGTAATGAAATTATCATGCGATCTACGCAAGTAATGAAATGAATAGATATACAAAATGCAATGAGATGCGCAAAACAGCGCGATGTGTTAGACAACGCGAGTGCACAAAACAGTGCGATTGACTTGAAATGCACAAAACAATGCGATTGACTTGAAATGCACAAAACAATGCGATTGACTTGAAATGCACAGAACTGTGCGATTGACTTGAAATGCACAGAACAGTGCGATTGATTTGAAATGCACAAAACAGTGCGATTGACTTGAAATGCACAGAACAGTGCGATTGATTTGAAATGCACAAGACAGTGCGATTGACTTGAAATGCACAAAACAGTGCGATTGTTTGTGATACGCATGGGGCAACTTTTGAATTTCGTAAAAGCCGAAAGGATACGAAAAGGATACACCTTGCACGAATTCGAATGCCACGCACAGAAGACACGACCCGAGGTCAAAACGGAGGCCGGTTGAGCGTCGGAGATACACTTTCTTGCACTTTCTTGAGCTATGAAGACCAAGAACTACTCGTATGGCCTAAACAAGGTTGTGGGAACACCACCGGCCGGGAGAGGAAGCCACCGGCTGTCCACCGGCTGCAAAATAATTCCATCGGCACAATATTCTGCCGGTCGGCACAAAATGTTGCCGACCGGCAAAAAGTTCCTGAGTCGGGGCAGATTGGACATTTCACCATGGGTGTTTTAAAATAGGGTTTCTAAACCCTATTTCTCACTTCCTCCATCGCCGAAATTCCACACCCTCTCTCTCTAGAGTGTTTTCCTCTCCTCTTTTCTCCGTTTCTTCGCGTTCTACGCCCGTTTCGTCTTTAGATTCGCGATTTTCTTCGCGTTTCGGACATTTTCAATCGAACAAATCTTTGTTTCGGTACCTCTTTTGCCGTTCCCACCTTTTTTGGGGTTTGTTCCCCTCACTTTCCTCTTGATTTCCGTACCTTTTTCACATTCCGGCCTTTTCGGTCTTTGTTCCCCTCGCTTTCCTCTTGATTTCCGTACCCTTTTCACATCCCGGCCTTTTCAGCCATTTTCGACCTTCTCGGGGGTTGACTTTTCGGTTGACTTTCCATATTCTAGCCCGGTTTTCCTCCCTCCGGCTATTTTCTCATCATTCTTGACATGGCGGACGACATTCCATGCGGTGGGACTCCCCTGGATCACGAGATGGATCCCGAGGTCGATCTCCTACCTTTGAGCAAGCGCCCGTTCGACCCGGCGACCTACCGACCGGCGATTCATGTTCTGCCCCCTGACGGACTACGCCAGTTCAGGAGTTTCGACAGGCACGTGCCACCCGAGCTATTACTGCGTGAGCTTACCTCCCACCTGTCCTTCGGCGCTTCTGAGGTAACTCTCTTTTATCTGCTTTACTTTCTACAATGTAGGATACAAAACTGTCGTAGCTAGTTGTGCTCTTTAACTGCTTTAGCTCAGATACCCTGTATACTGTAGTTGATTGTAAACATACGTGCAACTAATATCTTCTTGAGACTGACACATGCACACACACTGTACTAGCCCTGAATCACCCAAACACACGGCACACACTGTATTTCACTGCATGCACACTGGTACCCAATATTTAATTGAGTCTGAACATATGCACACATGCTATACTGTACTGAACTACCCGAACATGCTGACGCATCACACGTTGCAGTTCACTGTAAGCACACCGGCACCCGGTATTTGTTTAAATCTGTTAAACTTGTACGCATGCTACATCTGCCCTGAACCACCCGAACACGCTGATACATCACGCGTTGTAGTCCACTGTAAGCTTCTTAAAACTGCATTTTGAATATTGCCTTGCCATTGTTGTTTTTGATTACAGGGGGATTTCCATACCATCCGCGAGTATGGGAATACCGGCGCTCGGGACTGGTATGCCGAGCTTCCCGATGCAGTCCGCCACATCGTGGACTAGGCGGGCTTCGGCCCATTCTACAGAGGACTCTCCAGGCTCACTACATGCAGACCTCTCCTCGCCGCTCTGGTGGAGAGGTGGTGGGACACCACCAATTCATTCCATTTCTCCGCGGCAGGGGACATGACGATGACCCCTTACGATTTCTCGATGCTCACAGGCATCGGGGTAGGGGGTGATCCGATCCCTTTCGATACTGATATGGATAAGTGGGAGGCCGCTCAGATTTACTTGCTCGGCGAGCTGCCGCCTTTGGCGCGTCCTGGCTACGTCCGATATTCCTGGTTCGAGGTGCAGTTCAGTGTCCAGCCCACCCTTGTTGATGCAGCCCCGATGACTCCGGAGGCCGTGGAGAGATACGCACGCAGCTTCCTCATGTTCTTGTTTGGGACGACCATTTTCGCCGACCAGGCGAACGCCGTGCCTCTCTGCCTGCTCAGCGCACTGGTGGACGTCAGAGACATCTTGCATTACGACTGGGGTGGCGCCGCTCTGGCCACTCTCTACGAATATATGAGCTCAACTTCCCGCGGCAGCGGACAGTTGCTCGGGGGCTATTAGCGTGTTTAGGAGGTACATTTCTTTTTCCGCCGCTTCTTTGACACCATCACCCCCGCAGAGGTATGTTTTTATTTCAGAATTTATCTAAGCTTTGTTTTTCGTTGCATACTTCAATAGCGATAGATAACAAACTGTATGTCACTTTCAGATCACTTGGCAGCCTTGGGCTCCGTTGCCGGCGACGATTCGGGACCGATTTGCCAGTGCTGTGGAGACCTCGCGTTTCCGGATCTTACTGGAGGGCCCGGTCTATCGGGCTTGGTACCTGGGTGAGTGTTTCCTATGCCAGACCCTAGGGTTACCAGAGCAGATAGTCCCGGTTCACCCTCCTGTGGACATGAGGGAGACCGAGAGGCTCACTACCGAGCAGATGGCCGATTATACTATCGGCTGGGAGGCGACCCGCTTTAGAGGCATCGGCGACTACCGAGAGTACGTGCAGACGTACATTATGCGGTCTCTGAACGGCGGCCGTCGAGCTGAGGGAGCCAGGCCTGTGGCGCCAGCAGCTAGGACAGGAGCGGGAGCTGGAACAGGAGCTTCGAGGAGGGCTCCAGTACGTGGCAGGGGCGGAGTTCAGGGAGGACAGGGGACCGGTTGGCCTGCTCTGCCCACTTTACTAACATACAGAGGGCAGGATGGGGCGACCTACCAGATCCCCTTCGCTCCTCCCCCAGCTAGTCATGAGTTAGCTGGCATCCCCGACTTGCCTCCAGTATGTATTGCTTCATTTTGCATCTTGCATTGGCATTTCATTTCAGTTTGCTTGATATTCCACGGAATACTGATATATCTTGTACTCTTGCAGGCGTCTTCCGAGTACACCCGGCAGTCATTGGAGATGAATGCCTCCATGATGGGGTTGCTACAGCGGACCTTTGACCTCCTGGCCCTCTACAGCATTCCGGTATGTTCTTCTGATCACGGCCTCAAATCACTCACAAGCTGATTCATGTAATCTGATGCACGACACAACACCTGACACACTGATCTCACAGCGTTTGATACACTGCATACACTGCATTCTGCACTGTACTCTGTACTGATAAACTGCTCACGGCATTCATACATTGTACTCATACACCGCATTCTGCACTGATAAACTGCTCACGGCATTCACACACTGTACTCATACGCTGCATTCTGCACTGATAAATTGTCCATGGCATTCACACACTTTGCTCATACACTGCATTCTGCACTGATAAACTGTCCACAGCATACTGATGCATTTGCCTTTTATGTACTTTTCAGCCTCCCTTCCAGATTCCCATGGTAGGAGGTGCTCCAGCTGGACCTTCCGTCCCCGCCCGAGGGAGAGATGAGGAGGGCAGCGTATTCCCCTGCACCAAGGCGGGGCACACTCATGTTGGGAGTAGTTCGCAGGCTCCCGTTCCTGATGATGACGATGATGATGATGACGAGTCGGAGACGGAGGAAGAGTCGGAGGCGGAGTCATCGGAGGAGGAGACCGGAGGCGGCACTAGCTCGGGCTCTGACGACGGTGCTGATGATGCTCCTGGACCTTCGTCCAGGAAGAGGACTAGGACAGACCGATAGCCCTCAGAGTCGCTGGACACGGATACAGATTTTTGTTGTCTTTCTTCTTTCTTGTACTTTTCCCTTTTGTTGGTAGTCAGGATACTTTGTACTACTGTAGGCAGATTTTTGTTTTCCTCAAAACTTTGTACTTAAAAAAAGATTATGAAATGAACAAAATTTTTTGCTTAAAAAGTGTTACATTTACATATCTCATGTATTGCATCGCATCCCATCATGTTACACTTCAATGTAAATGGAATTGATCTGTGGTCTGAATGTTGAACATTTGCATGGAAATAATCGGATAATTAAACAGCCAACAGCAAAATAAACCAAAGCAGCCCACTGCCTAATTCTGGACACACAGCCCTTATTCTGCTGGGGATTAATCTGCATACAGCCCATTGCACAGCATTAGGTTCATTCTGCACACAGCAAATCCTAAGCGAACGGCCCAATCTGACAAGACGGAGCTCAAAGATGGAACCGGTTACAGTTGAAGCACGCTCAAATATAGAGAATGGCACAGCATTCTAAGTATAAACGATTTTTGAAATTGAATAAGGGTTTTTCAAACCGGGGTATCGAGCCTGCAGCTGAACATAGTGGGGAGGGCTCGAAAAAAGGTACACGACCTAAACACAACGAGACACGCTCGGAAAAGACCTAGAGCAAAGGTTGAGGTAAACAAAACAAAATACATGACATACAGACGCGTTAACGAAGACGGGGGACCTCTGATCACGAGGAGCCAGTTTCTCTGGGTATCGTTTCCCACCCTTTTCTCATTTGTGATTCTCGCATCACTCTGGCACTCAAGCTCGGATTTTCTCTGAAAACCCTTTTCCTCACTTTTCTCTCAACTTACACCTCTCTATTCTTTATTCTCCCATTTTTCATCCCTCCCCAGGGTGATTGATGGATAAATAGGAAGGTGTGGGTTCATGCTCAATGCCGTTAGCTCACAGCTATTTCTTCTGGCGGGTAGAGTGACGCCACACACGAACACTCTGTAAGGAATTTCTTACACTCAAACACTCTCTCCCTTCTCTCTATTCCCTCTAAGGTGTGTGCTAACTTGACCGTCGGAGGGTTTTTCCGGCCACACACCGCCGGATAGCTCACCATTGCTTGCTCGCAGGTGATCGGACATCGACGGAGCTCGGAAGAAAGGAGTACGGGCTTGCCGGAATATTTGCTCCCCGTACATCTATCATATTAAAATTTTTTTTATGGATAATTAATTGATGATTTTTAAAGATAAAATAAAGTTCTACTAAAAGATAAATTTTGAAAAGATTAAGATGAATTATATGAGAATTTACAACAATCGAGTTTAAATAGAAGATAAACTCCAAGAGATAAAGAGTTTTGAAGAAAATAAAATTTTAAATTCAAATTTAATGATAAACATGAGAAAATAGAATAAATTAAATAAAATTTCAACTTTGAAATTTAGATCTTATCTATAGGTTATGAAATTAATTTCCATTGAAAAATTAATTTAACAATTAAAAAATGAAGCAAAAAATAAAACATGAAAAACAATCAAAAAAGAATTGCTAAGTAGAAGAGAGAAATATTAAAATTATAAAAATTTAAGAATAATCATTTTAAATTTTTTTAGAACACACTACATGCGCATATATGTATACTAGTGGTAAACCCGTGTTATGCACGGGATTGGTTTAATAATGTGTAAACTTTTTAATAACGCATTAATTTCTAAGTTTACTCATAAAATTCTAATCATAACGCATAGAGATCATCTTTTCAAATTTCATAAGTGAAGATAATATTTCAAAACAAATATTCATAAAATATTATAATCATCCAATTGAGTTATTTTTCTTAAAACAATAAACTTAATTTCTAACTAATGAAATAATCTATATTAACAATAAATAAGATGTTTCTCAATGAACCTAATGTCTAAAACATATATATGCTAAAAAAACTAATAATAAACTAAATGTCATAAATTAAATCTATCTATATTTGATAAATTAAAACTTAATAGATGTCGCTCATCACGTCCAAATGTCTCAAAAAGTGCCTGTAAAATAAAAAAGTGGTAACATTTTTTGGTTATCATTTTTTACATACAAACAAACTTAAAAAAAAATAAAATAAATATATTACCTTATGAGGAGTATTCATTTAATTGTCCTCATTTTTGAGTTGTTGCTTCACTTTATTCTCTTCACCACCATTATTTTGTTGTTGCTGCTGCTGTTGTTCCACTTTAATATTTTCATTACCAATGCGTTTGTGACAACCCTCACCACTGATTAGGGATGGCAATTTAAACCCGGCCTGACGGGGACCCGATCCCCCGACCCCGAAATAAGTGATTTTTTCCCGAAAAATATCCCCACGGGGACGGGGATGGTATTAAAAAATCACTCCTCGATCAATTTCGGGCCGGGGACGGGGATAGGCTCCTGAGCCCCGGCCCCGGCCCAGCCCCGCCCCGAAATTTCCCTGCTAATACCTGTGTTGGTGTTTAGTTGTATTATAATAAATATGTAGTGTAATAGTATATTATTATATCTGTTTGACTCACTAGTTGTATTATAATATATATCTAGTGCAATAATATATCATTATATCTATCTGACTTCATTATATCTATCTCACTCACCCTCTCGTTCTTCTCTCTCACCTCTCTCTCTCTCACAGTTGGCGTGTCCCACCACTGCCGTTGATCTTGCCACAGCCACAGCCACAGCCACAGCCACAGCCACAGCCACAGCCACAGCCACAGCCACAGCCACAGCCACAGCCACAGCCACAGCCACAGCCACAGCCACAGCCACAGCCACAGCCACAGCCACAGCCACAGCCACAGCCACAGCCACAGCCACAGCCACAGCCACAGCCACAGCCACAGCCACAGCCACAGCCACAGCCACAGCCACAGCCACAGCCACAGCCACAGCCACAGCCACAGCCACAGCCACAGCCACAGCCACAGCCACAGGTCACAGCCACAGCCACAAATACCTGTGTTGATCTCGCCACAGCCGCCGTTGATCTCGCCACAGCCACGGTCTCTCAGATCAGATCTGTTACTGTTAGATCTGTATAAGATCTGTTTTCTCTTTCTCTCTCTCGCTTTGATCTGATTGTTGGTATATCTATTTTTTTTTCAAATTTTTTTTTTTAGTTTAAATCTGTTGAGATGATGATTATGTATATATATATTTTTTTCAGATTGTTTTTTTTTTATAAATTAAATCTGTTGATGATAATGAAAACATATATTTTTTTTCAGATTAATTGTTTTTTTAATTTAAATCTGTTGATGATGATTGTTGGTACTCAGATCTGCTATGTTGATTTGTTGTTCTTGAACAAAATAAAAAAAAAATTAAAAAAACCTCAGGGATTTTTCGGGGTCGGGGGAAACCCGATCCCCGTTGGGGACGGGGATGGGGAGTGATGAGTTTCCCCCCGCCGGGGATCGGGGACGGGGACGGGGATATTTTAACCTTCGGGGATCGGGGACGGGAAGTGAGGTCCCCGGCCCCGCCCTAGCTCGTTGCCATTCCTACCACTGATTAGTGCTAATCTATGATTAAGCATGTTAAGTGACTGATTGACTGAAATTCTGAACTGATTGATTGAGTGTATTAGTTTAAATGCAAATCTATCTGTTTGACTGCTAAATGATTTGTTCATGTTTTATGTTTTAAACTGCAAATTGAAGGCCTTATCAGCGGCCGAATCCGAAACTGATTAGTGTTTTATGCTAATTAGAATTAATGTGATTTTATGATAAATTTAGTTGAAATTCGATTTGGTATGTTTAAATTGGGTTAAATAAGCTAAATTACATTAGTTGCGTTAATTACCCTTTTGCCATGTTAGTGGGCCACCTTGTCAATACTTGTTTGGACTTGATTAATACACATTTGGCATTGTATCTTCAGCCATTTTGGAGACAAAACCGACTGGAGAGAGAGAGAGTTAGGAGAGAATTGATTTCAACAAGTTTTGGCTAGGAAAATTAGAAGAATTGAAGAGTAGATTGCACATTTGAGCTTCCATTCTTGAAATTGAGAAATTGAGGTAGGAGACTCACCCTTTTAATTGTGAGTTTGAGTTGTTCTTGCATGATTCATGGTAAGGATAGTGATTTAAGGCATGAATTAGCTTAATATGTTGAATTGAGTAGGAATTCATGCATGCATGTGGACATTGTTGAGTTTTGAGGTTGATTTCATGGAAATCCTCACATGCATGTCTATATTCTAGCTATAGTTCATGAATTCATCATGTTTTTGGAAGGATTGACTCATTTGTTCTTGTATTGGAAGCTTTGATTTCAATTGAATTCATGCATGTTGCATGTCTATCATGTTCTTGAAGTTTTATTTGAAAATAGGTTCAATTGACTTACCCTTGGGCTTTGATTTTATAAATTGATCTTCAAAACATATTATATTATGAGACTCCGGGTGTCCTCGGTAGTCGCTTTTGTTCATCTCCGCGTGAGGCGCAGTGAGAATTGCATAATTTTCTTACATCCTTTCTGCATGTAATGTAGTTTGGTTTGTATTCGCCTGCTTAAAACTATTACATGTCTTGCTTCGTTATAGTTTTCTTTGCATTATCATAAATTATGCTCGGCATCTTGCATGTCACTTGCATCTTACCCTTGCTGTAATACCCCTGTTCTGTAGTATGGGAATTGGTCCTTAATACGAGTATAATGATGTGTTTAATATGATTTTATGTGCCATTTTGTGAATATATGTGATTTTGAAATTCTATCTGTTCACCGTAGGAATATCTGTTTGAATAATCTGCTTTGGAAATTCACCGTAGGAATATCTGTTTGAATAATCCGTTTGGAAATTAAATTGAAGGCCTTATCGGCCACAGAACCCGAAATTGATTACGCCATTATGATTGGCATAATTTTTAGAGCCTACGATGAAATTTAATTTGGAAATTAATTCGAATCAGATTAAATTGACTTAATTAATCATAAAGTGCTCAATTGTCTATTATTATATTAGTATAGGTTTGGAAAAGTAAGAGAGAGAAAAGGAGTTGAAAAAGTGATCCAAAAGTCGGATCTCGGATTTAAATAAAAGTCGCCCCACTCGAGCGTCAAAACCCCCGCTCGAGCGTCACTCACAGACTGCCGCTCGAGCGTCCAAACTGCCGCTCGAGCGCTGAATACACACTCCCAGCACTTTTGCAAAGCCAGGACCCTGCTCGAGCGTCCAACTCCCCACTCGAGCGTAACACACAAATTCCCGCTCGAGCGTCCAAACTCCTACTCGAGCGGACAACCCTGCAGAGAAAATACTGGAAGGGTGATTTTCCCACTCGAGCGGACAGGCCAAAATCTGGGCAACTACACTTGGTTCCTAAGCTCAACCAATCTGTTTCACACCTGCCCAACACAACCCAAGACTCAAATACAAAGAGTGAAGGATGTAAACAAGATGTACACAACAACCAATGAAAAGGGAAACCGGGATCGCTATAACTTCCATTCATGTCCGGATCACTGTACAACAAGGGTAAACCCGGGATCGCTATAGAATGCATGAATTTGTTATGTTGATGTTGAGTTTGACATGTTGTAAGACATGCATGTAGATAAATCAAGAAATTGAGCTCCATAATGTTATAATCTTGCATTGGTACCATGTTAGTATGATTGTATTTGAGATTTGAGCCATTGCATGCAAGTATTGAGGCTGAGATTTCGAATTGGAGCTCAAGAACTTAATCTGGAATTTCCAGATTTTGATGTCCGCTCGAGCGGGGGAACTGTCGCTCGAGCGGGAAATACGTGCTCCCAGTATATTTTCTACAGCCCTTGATGTCTGCTCGAGCGGGGAAGTCCACGCTCGAGCGGGGAGCTACGTAGGATGGACTTCCGCTCGAGCGTCCTAGGTAACGCTCGAGCGTAAAAATGAGACATCCAGAACTTTTTGCAGGCATGGCTTCCGCTCGAGCGGGTAAGTTCGCGCTCGAACGGGGAGCCATGTAAGAGGCCTTCCGCTCAAGCGCCAGATTTAACGCTCGAGCGTAAATTTCCTATATCCAGTACTTTTGCAGGCCCCAGGGGTCCGCTCGAGCGGGGAAGTCCATGCTCGAGCGGGGACACTATTTTCTGAGATTCTGTTTTTGTATTATGAGTTTTGTTTTCCGTTCTCTTTCACTTGTAAGCACTCTTAGGCATATGTTAAGCATTGTAAATGAATTAATGAGATATGAATAAATCCTAATGAGGAACATGTGAAGCAAAGAACGGATTGAACTGTTAGTAACCCTTTTGTGTTCATGAAATGTGTAGGGTCAAGCTCCAGGGCAAATCCACAAGTCAATCACTGTGAGTAATATCAATATTTGAAAGCTTGTGAATGTCCAATTGTTATTCCCTTATAAGCCTTATGAATTTGCTAATTGGGATCGTGGACAAAAATCTGATACGAATAAATGAATGGGCCGAAGGCCGTTTGATATAAATGAATGGGCCGAAGGCCGTTTTGATTAGAATGAATGGGCTGAAGGCCGTTTTGATACAAATGAATGGGCCGAAGGCCGTTTTGACAAGAATGAATGGGTCGAAGGCCGTTTTGATATAATGAATGGGCCGAAGGTCGTTTTGACAAGAATGAATGGGCCGAAGGCCGTTTTGACAAGAATGAATGGGCCGAAGGTCGTTTTGACAAGAATGAATGGGCCGAAGGCCGTTTTGATACAAATGGATGGGCTGTAGACGCGTCCCGCGAGGGGCCTTCGCTACAGTTCGGACTGGATTTTGTGTCACGGTTCTTAATCTTGAACCAAAGAGTCCAAATCCGGCAAATCGTTTTGAGAAACAGATTTTTTGAAAAGAAGTGCCAAACATGGACTGCTTTGCCAGATACAGAGTCGCCACCTAAATATTTTTTAATGGGGAAATTTAGGAAACCCTGACTCGGTACCGAAGGCCACATGTCCGTCATCACCGGAGTTGTCTCGGCTCGGGAGCTTGGGTACGATCGGGAAAGGTCAGCTATGAGCACCCCCTTTTGCCCGGTCCGAAGACCGGCCTCTACTAACCATGATATCCGATTTTGAAAATGTTATGTGTTCTTATTCCATTTATTAGCCTAGAATTACTATGTTATGCGCGCAGCAAACAAGTATAGACTAGATTGCCTAATTTGGAAATAAGCATTGCATATCCGTTTGTACTTGGAAAAATGTTTTGGACTTTGCTACTCGCAAGTAGGCTAAAACACGGATTTCAACGAGTTTTTCCAACTCAAACAATCCAACCTTCACCCACAGGCATTCAAACAGTTTATCTCATATAAGCACTTAGCCACATGGTAAGCATACTATCATGGAAACATTCACACGCATGCGGTATGCTAAAGCATAAATACTTACATCGTACTCCATGCCAAAACAACAAACTAGTTAGCAAATAATGCGTGTCCTAGTCCATGTCAAGTTGACTAATGCAACACATGCAAGATGCAATTAGAATAGGCTCGGCTAACCTAAATATGGCATGTGAAATGCAACCAATTGATTCACGTATTCAATTTGGAATTTGAAATACAAACGCAGTTAGCATGATGTACCGAGCCCGGTGCATGCAGGACAAATGTATGAATGCACGCATGCATTGCATAAGGTATGCTAACTTTCAAATATGCCCTAGTCTACCATCATAAGTAGGTAAATAAAAGGGAAAAAAGAAATGGGGATTGGAAGACATACACACACTTACCACACTTATTACAGATTTGCCCTCGCTCGGAGGATACAAATAAATATTACAGTCCAAATAATAAGCAAATAAAATTATTACAAGATTTCTAATTTGCTTAATAGGAAGAATGCAAAAAGAAAGGAAAGAGATGGCCGCAGCCTCTGCCTCGGGATGCACGAATGATGCATGCTCGCAACCCGGCTCGCCTGGAAAACCTGTACCACATCACTGCCACCTCTGTTTATACTGCCCTGCTTCTCTGAAAATTTCCAAAGCCCTAGGACAGGTTCCTTGCATGCTGCAGAGTACCACCGGCTAGGGGAAATTCCCACCGGCAGTGCACAATTTCCACCGGCCGTTTTTGGATCTATCAGCTGTAAACAGATTGCCGGCCGGCGCAGAATTATGCCGGTCGGCAAAAAACCTCCTGCAGAAGACAGTTTTGATAGCAAACAGAGGACAGATAGTATGGCATGGGATTTCAGGCACATGTAAGCATGGTCATGCTTCCTATCATGCTTTGAACTAAAGGAAGTATGACCTTCGATCCTCGAGCCATCAATGGTGCATGATAACTCAAGGGACCAAATTTGCCACTTAATGTAAAGATGCATGCAGCATACAAATGAGATCCAAAGCCTCATCATGTCGGTGTCAAAGGCCCCGGCGACCGAGAGTTAAGGCGTGTTTCATCACTTGTAGTATGAACACTCCTTAATACTCACACTTGGTTTGACACCCCAAACCAAGTAGTGCAATGCATGTTATGCAAACATGGTTCAAAATGCAACAATGACATGGAAATGCAAGGCATGCCGAATGTTATGCAACTCGTATGGCAAGTATGCAATGCTAGGTATGCAAGACATAAACATAATGCAAACATGGACCGTTCGAGCAATGGGATCAACACATTACAAGGCTTAATGAAGCAATCAAGCAATGGACATGAGACAAGCATGCAAGAAAGCTTTGAACCATAAAGGGGCAGACCTTGATCCACCCCAAAACAGTGGCCAAAAAGTGTCCAAAAGGTGGACCAATGCTCATGCCAACAAGCAAACCAAAGGCCCTAAGGCTAAGGCACAAAAAGGACCACTTCACTTCCAACAACAAGACCAATCATAGCATGATTTAGACAAGTAAGAATGGCATGATTTAGACAAGTAAAAACATAATTTTTACAGGAAAAATAGGACTCCAAACCCTCCTAATATGGCAGCTTAAATGGCTCCAAAGGGATGCAAGCACCAAAGTTCATATCTAGGCTTAAAAGGCCCAACTCTCAAGGCATAAAAAGAGGTCACACATGCACACATGTAAACATGATTTAGGGACTGAAGTGTGGTCCTAAATGATGCCAAAATCATGAAGATGGTTCAAGCTACACATGTTAGAGATCAAAATGCCCAAAGCTTACAAGCCAAAACACAAAGAGATGACATCAAACAAGGTAAGCATGACTGAAATAAATGACCAACAGGCCTTAAGCATGGTAAAATAATGCCAAGACCTTCATGGAACCATGTCAACACATGCAAGAATCATGCCCTAAACACAAGGTGCAACTCTAGGCCAAAAGGAGCAATGCAAAGCAAGTACTTTAAACATGCAAAGAGATATAAATCCGACCAAAAACAGAGATTACATATGACCTAAAAACACCTAAAAAGTTTTGAAATAAGGCAAAAATCAAGCAAGCATGCATATTACCCTTTAAGCCAAAATGCAAGGAAATAAGACAATGAAGGGAGAGGGGTGTCCCTCCCCTATGCAAGACTTCAAACCACCTTCCTTATCATTGAAAATCAACTGGTTTTTAGTGGTGAAAAGACCAACACACTCAAGCAAACAAGGCCTCACAAGGGAAGCACAAAAGGGGCCAAATAAAGCCTAATAAGGTGAGTTTGCACTCAAACCACAAAACAACCTTAATGAAAGTTCTAAAGCATGAAAATGTGAGCCTTTTTTATGTTATGCACAAAAGGTAAATCAGCAAGCAAGATAGGTAAAAAACTATTGCAAGTTTGGGGAAACTAAAGTAAAGTGCTCACCGTTGAAGATCCTTTGAAGAACAAATGGTCTAGCCCTCTTCTTTTGATCAAAATCAGTCCAAAAATTCAAGAATCAACCCCCCAAGTCCCTCAATCTCGGAGCTAGGTGTAATAGTGTGTGTAATGGTGCAAAAGTAAGGTAAAAACACACTTTTGGGCCAAAAAAACACACACAAAGGAGGAGAGAGAGGGAGATATAGAGATAGGGTGTATCTATCTATGGAAGCTCTGGTTTTTGCCTTCAAACTTTCTAACCTAGAGCCAAGAGGAGGCTTCCCTTCTTATAGAACTCCCTCTTGCAAAGCTTATACAACAAGCTTGATTAGAGGGAGATCCCTCCATACACGTGTATGGAGGGAGGCAGAGTCGGTGCCAGCTATCACAGCTGGCACAAAATATCTACATAAAGTAGATAAACAGTGGTCGGCTGCCCAAAAATGTCATTTCATGTCATAAATTATCACTTTTCACGACATAATTTTGTATGCCGTAAAAGGTCATTTTTAATATATTTATGACATATTTTGTATGCCGT
>NW_021026543.1:104834-135561 GCF_004153795.1 Camellia sinensis
GGGGTGCTCATAGCTGACCTTCCCCAATCGTACCCTAGCTCCCGAGCTGAGGCAACTTTGGTGATGACGGACACGTGGCCTTTGGCACCGAGTCAGGGTTTCCTAAATTCCCCCATACAAAATATTTAGGTGGCGACTCTGTATCTAGCAAAGCATCCATGTTTGGCACTTCTTTTTCAAAATCTATTTTCTCAAAACGATTTGCCGGATTTGGACTATTTGGTTCAGATTAAGGACCATGACAAATCGAGTCCGAACTGTAGCACGAAGGCCTCACGCGGGCGCGTCTACAATATCATACCACCCAATTACTTGTACTCTTTCTCTTTCTACGAAACACATAGTTTTGTAGGTGCTCGCACCCCCTCTCATGTTAAAACATGGTCCTGTTATGTGTAAGCATCCATGTTGCACTAAGGCCAGTATTGAGGATGTAGGCACTTAACCTATGTTAGGCGTCGTTTGGCTCATGCCACCACTTCTTCTCTATATAAAACGTAGTTTGATTTGCATTCCCATTCCTTTATGGTATTCGTGTATTTTGCACTGCTCGTGGCTTAGATTATGGCTTAGATTGCTTACATTGTATATCATTTGAATTCTTGTTACATTGTTGTTTTGATTGTTTCATTACACGATCATAAGTTATGTTTTGCATATTGTTTTGCATTTTTGCCCCTGAACTACATTGGTTTGATTCCTTGTAAAGGGATACGTAGGCAACTCTCGAGTTTAACCAACTACATCTGCATTTTGTTTGTTTGCCCAAGTCTTACGGCCTCGTCAAAATGGGTCGTCTACGAGCTATGACATTCACTCACGTCATTTTATGACTTCAAACTTTGTCAAAGAGGGGCAACTGTAGACCCCCCATTTTTTACCGCTCTTAACACTTGGGCCCTTTATTCTAAACACCCGATGATGAAAGTTACACTGTGCAATCTTTTGAATTCTCAGCGAAGAAATTTGGATTCAAGCACTAATTCCAAACGTTATACCCCATTTTGGCCAACCTATTTTAGACCTTAAAACCCTCTTTTCAAAATCTTTCTCCAAATGTTTTTATGATGTTCGAGGCTTGCATTTCGTTTAAAACATTGCACCTTTCGGTAAATTGAGTAAGGACAAAGTGAAAATACACAGAAGAGAGGTGAACTTTTTGAAAAATCTTTCAAAACATCTTTTTTATAGATTTGGAGTTGAAGAAAATAGGAGGGGAGGGAAGAAAACTAGTTTGAAGAAGTTAGGCATCAATCCGGTTAAGAGAGAACTATGCAGCCTTCACTAAATCAGGCCTATTCATTTGTACACATGAACTTTAATTGTGAGGCCACCACCATTGGAAAGTGGACTTCCGAGGCTTAATTTTAGACTCAATAATCTCCTAAATCCGAGTCCGGATGAGGGAGGTATGGCTATTTGAAGTTAGGCATCTACCGATTAAAACAAAACCGAGCAACCTTCACTGAAATAGGTATATCTCTTTGAACACTTAGAATTTAGATGTAAGGCTGCCACATTTGAGAGTAGACTTCCGGGGCTTCAATTTAGACTCAAGAATGACGTGCAAAGCAGTCCAGATGAAAGAGATATGCCCGTTTGAAGTCGTGCCTGAAGTGCAGTCATTGAGACCTAAGCGGGTCCATTAAAAACTAGTGCCTTAGTGAGGCCCGGCTGGGCTTCAATGAAAATTTCTCCAGAGTGTTTTTTAGACCTTGCCTTGTATTTTGAGGCCCGGCCGTGGGTTTTAAGGGCCGGCCGGGTGTCGGTAGCACCAGACAGATAGTTGACGGGAATTGAACAAATATCTTTGTTTGAAGATATTTTCAACCTTTTTGGCTCAAACTCTATAAATTGAGCCCCTTCCTTCAGAATTTAGGTTAAGAAAAACCTTCCAAGAGGCTTTGAGAGCTAAAACCATCTTCCTTACTCCTTTGATCTTCAATCCTTCTTTAGCTATACATACACAATACATACACCATTGGAGCTTGGTCTTGAAGCTTTTTGCTAGAGTTTCAACCTAAATTTCTGAAACTTGAGGGTGTTTAGAATCAAGTTTGTTTAACTACAAGCATCCTCTCTTTCAAGAGGTATAACTTTGCATCTTCTTTCTTATCTCTCTTTTACCCTTTTCCTTGATTTAGCCACTGTTTTGGGGCTGTTTTGGGACTGTTTTTGGACTATTTTCAGAGGCTAAAATATGGTTTAAAAGTCCCAAAAGTGGAGGGGTTAGCCACTCCTCCTTAGCTTTGCTTACTAGCTTTGTATCTCTTTGTTTTGCCTATCTTTTTGTGCTTTTTTAACATGGTTTTAGCTACCATTTTTTACATATTAGGGGCTGTTTTAGGGTTGTTTTAATTTATTTAAATAGCTTATGCTTTGATTAGTTTGCTTGTTGTCTCATAAGTTCACTTGTATAGCTTGTTGCATGTTGTTCTAGCTTTTCATCAACTCATTTTCATAGTTAATAACATCATTTTAATAATCAAGTTGTCACTTCTTTATTTCATTCGAAAGTTGTTTCAAATGGTTGATGGTTATTCAACACATGAACTAGAGTTTTGCGCTTAATGGCTTAATCTCTACGAAGATTCATTGTAAACAACGTAATCTCTCTTTCATGTTGAGAATTACTTCCCATTTGATGCTTCTCTCATTTTAGAGGACATAATCATCACCTTGAACAAATGGACTAAAGAATGGAATCAACAAAATAAATTGGCTTAAAATGAACGAACCAACATAAAGAAATTGAACTATATTGCTTGGGGTTCGGCCGGACGTTATGCCGAGTCCACCATATCAAGGTTTGTTCTACATCATTCTTTGAGTTAACTCTATGATAGGAGGGAGGGGTGGTTATAGTCCCTTTCATTTATCAATTTTTGTCCAAAATCGTACCTGAGATCATCAAGCAATCAATTTGCTCGTTGATGGTTTTGGAATCAATTTCAACCTTCTCTCGGGGCATTCCCATGACAGAGAAGTGTGAGAGGGACAAATAGAGTCCAAAATACTCTGTCTGCACTGTTTTCACTTCGGAGCACCAAATGGAATTTTGCATGAAACTGAGGCACGACCAGCCTTTCTTAGGCCCAGCCTAGTGTCACTGAGGGCCGGCCAGGAATCAATGTTTAGTAAGGCAGTGTGTTGTACAGAAGCAGAGTGTAGTGACTGAAGGTGAAACAGAATAGTCTGGGCAGATAGAGCAACTTCTGGGCGCTACGCTTGCGAGCATTGTACATCTTCGGATTTGTAGCCTATTCTTTAGTTACTTATTAATTCATTTGGTTCTGTAATAATTAGTTTAATTTGGGCTATCGGACATTGATTCGGACCGTCCTCCGTGAGGATGAATATGTAATAATGTGTATGTCTTCCAACCCCATGTCTTTCTCCCTTTTATTTCCCAGCTTATGATGGTTAGTTTAGGGCATCATGTTTCGTTTAGCATACTTCATGTTTGTGTCTACTTGTATTACAGGTTTATCATTCTAATCGCATCGTTATTTCAATACTTTTTTGAATACGTGTTTAACCGCATATTATCAAATTGATCCATATATCATATTAGTAATCGAACCTAGTAATTGCATATCGCATGTGTTGCATTAGTCATGTTGCATAGGAATCATGCATTTTTCTAACTGGTTTCTCTTTTGGCTTTGAGTACGAAATAAGCTTTTATTTGCTTTAGCATGATGCATGAGTGTGATTATTACCATATCTAGCATGCTTGTCATGAGGCTAAATGCTTAATTGATAAAGGCTATTTGCTTGGATTGAAATAATTTGAATAATGTTTATATGTGATCACTTTTTCAAGTGGTACATATTCAAAACACTTTTTCAAAACAAACATGAATCAAGTGTTCCAATGCTTGCAAAATTAGTCTATACTTGTATACATCACATAATAAAGTTAGTCTAATAATCGGAATAAGAGCATATAATGTAAATAAGAATCACATCATGATTAGTAAAGACTGATCTTTGATCGGACAAGTGGGGTGTTCAATTCATAGACTTCCCCTCTCATGCCTAAGTTCCCAAGCTGAGACACTTTGGTGATGACGGACTAATGGCTTTTGGCACAAGTCACGGGTTTCCTAAATTTTCCAAAACAAAATATTCAGGTGGCGACTCTGTGAATCTAGCAAAGCAGTATATTTTTGGCATTTGATTCAAAACATCTATTTTTTAAAAGAATTGTCAGATTTAGACTCTTTTGCATTTTCATTATTTCACATTGCACTTGTGAAATAAAATTTAGAACCATGAGAGTCCGACACTGTAAGGCCTATTCACCTTCCAAAAGGAGCGTAGAAAAGTCGAGCTACAGCAGGCCATAGGACACCCACGGGCTAAATTTACAGTCCTAGGTAATCCCGATAGTGATGGTGTTTGTCTTCAAGTTATGTTTCAAGTCTATAATTATTAGAGTATTAGAGTTGTAGGAAACAACATAAAAAATGTCAATTAGTAAATGGAGTGGAATATTATTCTAAAAGTATTGAATAATTCCTCAACAACATGGGGCTCTCATTTAATTCAAAATATATAATTTTTAAAGTTATTTTCACTACAACGTAATTTTGTCACATATATAACTCAAGCAAATTGAGAAATTGTTCTGACATTATCCGAGTCATGTTAAGAGTTGCTAAAGTCATTTCAAACCTGACTTCTAATCTGAATTTGTTTATTAAAACCCTACTCAAATAAAATCATATTAAACTTGGGCTGGGCTGGAATTGCCTACAAATTTGAGGGGGTTTTTTTCTTTTCTTTTCTTTTTAAGAAATAGGCAGATTGATTAATTTATTAAAGTTAGATACTATGCAGTGCTATCGGTTTCAATTTTTTAGATTCAATTTTGTAAAAATTGAGTTTTTTTTTTTATTTTTCATGTTTTTGTTTCTTTTATTTTTAGCAAATATTTTAAAAAATTTAAGCAATTTTTTTTTCTTTTTTAGACGCACCTTACTTAGATGTATCTAAAAAATAAAATATTTGTAAAAAAAAATATTTCAAAAATTTAATAAATACACAAGAATATAAAAATGTACTGAATTCTCTCTTTCTTTCTCTTTTTTTTTTTGAATTTTTTGTATTTAGTAAATTTTTTTTAAAAAAATTTCACAAGTGTATTTATGTTAAGTATATCTAAAGATTAAAAAAAAAAATTACTTAGAATATTAAAAAAATTCAGTGAAAACAGAAAAATACAAAAAATAAAAAAATTAAATTTTCTAAAAAAATAAATCCTAAAAATTCAAACCAAACAAGCTTATTAACATTTTTAGTAAAATTATTAGTAACATCAAAACACATAATTTATATAAGAGTTAATTACATCAATAATCCTTATATTTTGCCTGTTGTGTTATTTTTCTCCATATACTTTCAATTAGGTCAATTTTAAGCCTTAACTTTATATTTTATGACCATTTTGTCCAATTTTTTTGACAAAAAATTATTACTAAATTGGTTAAGATTAACTTATTAAGTTGAACAAACTTATTATTTTACCTTTAAAATCATGACACATACTATTTATGTGAGTATTTTTTATTAAAAAAATGCTAACAATTGTATTCAATTGAACTAAATTGAAACAAATTTATAAATTCAGAATCAAAATCGTATCAATGAAATTACAGAAACTAAAATGACATAATAATCAAAATACAAAGACTATAAGTATAATTTGCCCTTTAAAATGTGTGTGTATGTGAGAGAGAGAGAGAATATGAAGTTGAGAATTGAGTAATTAATTCCCCCCGCCAAGATGGTCTTTGCACTTTTAAGCTTAAATAGGAGAGAGAGAGAATATGAAGTTGAGAATTGAGTAATTAATTCCCCCCGCTAAGATGGTCTTTGCACTTTTAAGCTTAAATAGGAAATCGTATTTTTGCCGATTAAAAATTTAGTCAACAAAGTTTATTTTTGCTCGGTAAAAGTTATTCGCAACTAATTTTTTTTGATCGCCAATTGAGAGTCGGGAAAAGTAATTAGCGACAATTTTTTTAGTCGTAAAAAAATTATATTTGCCGACTAAATTTTTGGTCGCTGAATGTTATATTTCTGCGACTAAACCATTTTGTTACTAAAATAGTTTAGTTGCCAAAAGTGATATTTTCTCAACTAAATATGTTAGTCACCATTTGTCACATTCCCCGACCAAAAGTGTTAGTCACCAAAAATAATGTTTGCGCGACTAAAACTTTAGTCGGCAATAGACCTATTCGCGACCACACTTTGGTTGATGTGAATAGTAAAACACCGACTAATCACTTGATCGCCAAAAAAAAAAAAACCAAACCAAATTTTGGTCGCCAATTCAAATATTTTTGTTTATGAAAATAGAAATAAAATATAAAAAGAATTTCATTTGACCCGTATAATATATAATAATCCAGCTAAACCATTCAATATAACCTGCAATTTGCAAGAATCATTCAAACCAACAAAATCAATTGAATCATGAACATCCAACAAAATATATAAATCAGCCAATACTTAACCTGTTTAGTTAAAGTCATCAACTATTATAAGTTTTTATCCACAAGTAATTCCAAACTACATAACTATCCAATTAAAATGGTCATGTAATCAATATAATTATCCAATTCACATCCATCTAGTATAAAAATTTAAAACATAACATGTAGTTGTTATTGTTTTAAATTTTTATCCATATACATCTATCTAAAAATATAACTAGTAGTCTATCCAAATACTTTCCATACACATCTATCCCAAAATATATAATCCTTCAAAAAATGTAACAACTGCCAAATAGTCCAGTACAATTTAACTTCGTGCACGAGTTCATCCATCTTTACAAAAGAAAAACAAAAATAATGTCAAGCAATTTTTTTATGAAAATATTTCCACATCAATCGGAGTACTATGATTACAAGCAAATGCAACCCTAAACAAAAACAACTAATCTGAGACCTGAAGTACTTGTAATTTGAAGGATTATAATATTGTATCAAAAAAATAAGAATAACGATTGTGCATTTTCTTGTATCTTTTACTTGTCTCTTTGCTTTCAAAATCAACAAAAATACTGTCACTATTTTCTAGACTTCTAAAAAATAAAGACAAAGGGTGTCTCAAATTTCTTTTGACCAGAAAATTTGTAGAGTGGGAAAGCTTAGAAATATTCTCACAAGTATAGAAATCTTCAACTTTGTAACTTCTAGGTGTTTTCGTATCTTTGACAGTCATTAGATGATTAAAATTTGCTTCATTGCAAATAATAAAGCAAAATAATGATATAAGTAACACAGATTAATGACAATCATCAGTTGAATTCAAAATATCACCCTCTTTGCTCAATTGTTGCTCTGAAATTAAGATGACTAGAAAATGATACTAATTCATTTTAGCATGAAAACAGATTAAACACTTGTTATTTTAAAATTTCCTTGTCCACCCATTTTCAGTCAATACCTTGGCATTCTCTATGATTATTACGAGGTTGTTGATTGAATCCAAAAGTTAGTAATTATTCTATATTTATTCTGGACAAATTCCCAATCACAATTATTCAAGATAAATTAATGTTGAGTGCTCCTTTCTTCATAGACTTTCAAGATGAAACACCCTAAGCATGGCATCAAACAAGTAGTAGTATCAAACATCCCATTTTCATGAATTTTTTAAATTACCTAATATTGAAAATAAAATACATGCATGGAACATCACAAAATTCCTCATCTAAGAACAAAATAACAAAAAATGCTTTTAAAATTAAGAACACCTTAAACGTGTTTACTTTAGAAACTCCTACCCTCTAATTTTTACCACAAAATCAAAGAGATGAAATGAGAGGATTGAGTTTTACCCCCAAAAAATTGAGAAGTCCTCCAAGTGAACTAGACTTCAAAAGAGTTGTTTCTTCTTCAATGGTCACAGAAGCACCAAGAGTGGCATTTAAGTTTTAAGTTTACAAGTGAGGAAAGCCTAAACTGTTTCAATGGAACCAAATAGAGTGTAAATATTTGTTGAAAGAAAATGTTTAGAATCTATTGTATAGCTTAAAAAGTGTTACAATGAAACCATGAATTTTGAACTCAAATATCAGAGAAATATAGACTCTGTTGATAAATATCAAAAGACAAAAAGAGAGAGTGAAAAAGTGATCCCTAATTGAGAACTATATGAGTAGAATGGTTAAAAACAAATAACAAAACATTCTATGAAGTCTAAAGAGTTTAGGGAGAAGTAAAGAGGACAAGATCCAAATAAGAAAGCATAAAGTTTGAATCTCTTTCAAATCTTAAGCATATGTCAAGCTACGTAGTGTGCATATGTAGTTTGAATCTCTTTCAAATCTTAAACATATATCAAATCTTAAGCATTATGCCTTGTTGTGCCATTCAAATGCCATATGTAGTGTGCATCATATGCAGTGTGCAAATGTGGTCCAGTGACATCAACTCCACCAAGCACCAAAGCAGCTTGGACATAACCATGGTGGCTGGTTAAGCAAAAAAGAATCAGGCCTTCTTGCATTGTAATCTTTTCACACAAAAAGTACCGACATTGTTGAGAAAAACAAACCTTGAATTATGTAACATTACCTAAAAAGATGGGATTTCAAAAGGGTTAGAGCCATCACAACCCCTGATTCTTGACCAGTATGGTACCTATGTAGCTACAACTGGGAACTAACCATGTCTAGAACAACAATATTTTAGAAACTTAGTTTAAAATGGATGCAGTGCTGTAAAAGCTTTACAAATACACATATTCTGATATAGAAATTAGACTTGGAAATACCTGTCATTGCCTCTGTATCAGCAGCAGTGCCTGCTCCACAGTAATAAATGTTGGGTGCCATAAAATGGATTTTCTCACAATTCTTATCAGCAACAATGGGCCCTTCAGTGGCTCTTGAGATGCTCCAAGGATGACTCCATCCTGAAGATGATTTGAGAATAGTATAAAGTATGAGTTTAGGAAGCATCTATTCCATTAATCCACTACGAAGATTCTGTGAAGCAGATAGAGAAATACATGGGAGTAAATAAATAAATAAATAAATTATTCCGACAAGTAGGAAAACATAAAAGTAATATTAATAAACCCAAGATATATTTGGCAGTTGAACCACTGGGCCATCAATTTCAATGAAAAAACCATCTATTTGTATCCAATTTGTTCTAAATGTTACTATTCACCCATATCTACTTCAATCAATCGATCTTCTGATTTAAAGCCTGAATACTAACATCTTATTGATGATTTATCTCTATACTCATCACTGTCATCTGAAGCCACCCAAGAGTTTCACCATTCATCTTGCATTATAAGAAGATATAGGCAAGAAGGCTTCACATGGAACGATCACAAGGGGACAAGAGGGCTTTACCACTATCCACACATCCTTCCAAATAGGATGTCACATGTTGAGTTCCTCCAATTATTCATTTTCCATAGGATATATGAAAAAACTATAATCTATAGCTACAGGAGTCATTTGAGTTTCCAGATTTGGATATCGAACTATGTAAGTTTTGATCACCATTTCAACCATGGGATCCTGTAATTTCCTCCCCTAATTTAGAATTGAATTAGAAAAGAACTTTCTTGATGCAATAGAAAAGTTATCTTTCATAAAGGCACTCTTTAGTTTTGCCCCTTTGAGCTGCAGGAACAACAATCCTTTGATATTATGTCAAGGTTTACTATACATTCATGTATAGATTGTAAAGGTGGGCAATTTTGTAGTTACATTTCATCTTTCCAACTATCTACCCACGGACCTTATTAGTACGTATATTGCATAAGACCTCGTTTTCCAACCCTGTTCCTCAGACATACATTCAGATCACGTCACGCAACTAATGATAATTTCATTGATCGTGTGGTCAATGGAATCATTATTTAACTACTATACAAGCAACTAAACAACCAATCAAGTAATGGCAAAAAGCTTGAAATTGATTAATAAGCAAAGCAACCACCATAAGCTATCAGGCTATATGCCACAACAGTGAAATTCAAAATGAAGTCAAATAAACAAGAACATTTAAGTCTGCAAGCGGTACAAATACACATGCTTGGAAAATTAAACCAACAATGGTAGTGCCAGTCTTAAGAAACTTCGGAGCCTGAACACCTTTCTTCGAGAGCATTTCATTCCTTTCACACAGGTCGAAGCTAAATCCACCCTTCAGAGGAACATCTACTGCTGCCTTGGACATTTTGAACCATACACAAACCTATTCATACAAAATCAAACCCATAAAACTCTAGAAATCAAACCAATTAAACCAAATCCATTTAAGAAATCAACACAAAATTAAACTGAATAAATCATTTCAAACCCTAGAGCAAGAGTGAGAAATGGAAAAATAGTGGAAGAATATCAAACCCTAGAACAAGAGTGAGAAATGGAGGAAATAGTGGAAGAATATCAAACCCTAGAGCAAGAGTAAGAAATGAGAGAGAGACAGAGAGAGCAAGAGAGAACTTGGTATTATGGCGCTGGCGGTGGTGATTTGTGGCGCGCACGCGAGAGAGAGAGAGAGAGAGAGAGAGAGAGAGAGAACTTGAATGTAAGCTGGAGGCGAGACAATGGCGATGTGCGACTATGATTTTCGGCGGTGGCGATGTGCAACGTCGCACGGTGGTGAGCGATGGTGAGATGAGCGGATCGCGGTGAGGCGAGGTGAGGTTTGGTGGTCTTTGATTTTTTTTTGTGAGAGAGAGAGAGAAAGAGAGAGAGACATAGCAAATGATAACCAAAAATTAATAGTAATAATAAATAAAAATAATGGCGCCAATCTGAAAATTTTCCATCAGTTCAAAAAAAAAGAAAAATTGGAAATTTTCCTTTTTATCTTTGATCACCAAAGATAAAAAATAAATTTTTATTTTTCATTCGGTGACTAAATAATTTTAATAGTCAAAATTAACTATACAACGACTAAAATATAAATATTTGACGACCAAACTTTTGATCGCCAAAGATAAAAAATAAATTTTTATTTTTTATTCGGTGAACTAACTATACAGAAATTAAAATATTTTTTAGTGGCTGCAAATACATATCTCGCGACCAAACGTTTGGTCACCAAAAATAAAAAGTAAAATTTTTGTTTTTCATTCCTGACTAAATAATTTTAGTAGTAAAACTAACTATACAACAACTAAAATATTTTGTAGTCGCTGGAAAAAAAATTGACGACCTAACTTTTGGTCGCCAAAAATAAAAAGTAGATTTTTGTTTTTCATTCGGCAACTAAATAATTTTAGTAGCCAAACCTAACTACACAATGACTAAAATATTTTTTAGTTACTAAAATAAATTTGTGGCGACCAAACGTAAATAAAAAGTAAATTTTTGTGTTTCATTCAACGACTAAATAATTTTAATAACCAAAACTAACTATATAGCGACTAAAATATTTTTTAGTCGTTGAAAATAAATATCTGTGACGAAACGTTTAGTCGCCAATGATAAAAGTAAATTTTTATTTTTCATTCGGCAACTAAATAATTTTAGTAACCAAAACTAACTATACAACGACTAAATTATTTTTTAGCCGTTGAAAATAAATATTTGGCGACCAAACTTTTGGTCGGCAAAAATAAAAAGTAAATTTTCGTTTTTCATTCAGCCACTAAATAATTTTTGTAGCCAAAACTAATGATACAGCGATTAAAATATTTTTTTAGTCGCCAATTGTTGCATTTTTAGCGACTAAATTTTTTTTTAATCGCCAATAATCAATATACTCCGACTAAAAAAATTTAGTAGCTAAATATTGTAATTTTGCCAACTAACATAATTTTTGGTCGCCAATTCCACAACTTTTGGTGACCAAAATATTTTTAGTCGGCCAAAATGGTCGCTAAAAGTGTATTTTTTTGTAGTGAAGTGAGAAAAAGAAATGATAGTGTATTGCATTGAATAAATTGTGTATATTATATTTAGTGTTCATTAATAATTTATACGTATATTTAATATTTTAAAATATTGTTATATACATTCAAGTTTTAGATTGTTCAGCTTGTCGTCTCTATACAAGTCTAACCTGAATTTAATTTAGGTTTTTGAATTTCTATCTAAATTTCTATTGAATTTAAAATATGTTGTTCAATCTCTAAAAACTATGAGGTAGGCTTGAATTAAGCTCGTCGAAGTTGCATCGCTATTATTGGCTAAATTATACTTTCACCTTTTAACTATGGTCTAAATCTTACTTTGGTTACTAACTCCATAATTTTAACAATGAAGTTGTTAAACTTCAGCCTAATTGGCCACTCCTACATATCCTCAATTGAAAGATTGGGGATTAATGAAAAGTAAATATTTTATTAAATGATATTCCATTAGTTGTTTATTCTTCCGTATTATGTATGTTTTTTATTTTTTTTCTCGAAAGAGTTGTGGAATGTTAGTGAAAGTTGGAGAGTGAAAAAATATAATTTTTTTTTTATAATTTTTATAATATAATGTTTAAAAAAAATGTGCTCATGTCGCCAACATATAAGCATTTTCTATTATTTTTTTAAAAGTCAGTGACGGAAGTATTACACTGAAATGAAAATTACAATTTGAGAAGTTTATATTATTACAATTAAAAGATAAAAGATGAAATTAAAATTTGAATATGAGTATTTTTTGTCAATTTTTTTAACAATGACTGATGAACGAATTACATTGAAACAAAAGTTAAAATTTAACAATTTAATTATTATAATAAAAAAATGAATATTTATTCATAAATCTATTTCCACTTGTGTTCCACGTAGATTGTGTTTTGTTGGGGGATTTAGAAATGAAAAAGAAAAAAGTGTGTAAAACTATATGTGAAATATATGTATATTTTATTCGTATTTCACTTATCTTTTTTCTTTTCCAAATCTATGTCCAAATCGTCCAACCAAACACAACATTAGTCCAAACTATTTTTTTCTACTCTAATATGTCATATGAGTAACATAGTTATTATCAAAATACTTCTAATAGTAATAGGGTGAGACGCGTATTAAAATTCACATTCCATGACGTAAACATTCACACTGTTAAATTTATTTAATTTAAATGTACACATTATAAAACATTCACACTGTCAAATTTATTTATTTATTTTTATTTTATAAAATTGCATATTTAAGTGAGATCTTATTTGATAGATCTCGTTAACTAGATTTCAAAAATATAAATTTCATAATATATATATATATATGTACAACAAAAATTATTAATTTTTAAAGTTTAATATATAAAAAGTACAAAGTAATCCAAAATAGTATATACTAAATTGTTAAGGGTTTAAAAATTATTTATAATGGTAAAATTATTCATAAACTATCTTAAATATGAAAATTAGAATTTTGTGGATTAAATGTCTAATTAATAGGACTTATTAGAATATAAGAATATGTTATGGACTAATTGAGATAAAAATACTTAAGTGAAAATTTTGTAATAAATTTTTCTTTTAAAAATAAGATATAGAATTAAAATACAAAAGAAAATTGAGGAGAAATAAATCCAACACAATTCAATAACTGGTAGTTGGGGTTTCATTTTTACCATTCAGAGAGGGAATGGTAGATGGAGAATTTTCCCAGCAATTGTTCTCCAAATAGACAACTACCTTCAAGTCCTTATTACGCGAAGTTATTTTTCATTTTGAGTCACGGTCACATAGTATTATTGAGTCACGGTCACATAGTATCAGGCTCCGTTTGACAATGAAGTTTGAGATTATTTTAGTCATAAAAGACAAAATAGATTATTTTAGCCACAACAAACAAAATATTATATCTAACTCATAATTATTACACTCTTCTCTCACAAAAAAAAAAAATCAAAAAACTAAAAAGCTCTTTCTCAACCAAGCTTTTTAGCCCATGCTAAAATAGTTTAAAAAGTCAAAAACCAAAAAACCAACCCACTTCCCAAACGAAGGCCGAATGTTATGGGTGGTAGAAAAGTGAGCTCACTATTTTTATTTGGAGTGGTTGAAAAACGTTAATAATAATTTGTGAGCTCACTATCTTTATTTTGAGTGATTAATAATAATAATTTATGATTGATTAAGGAGATAGTCACGTGGTGTCCTGATCATGATATTATTTTAAATAATTCTATGGACCCTATCTTAACTATCTCAAATTTATCCCGAAAGAGATTGTGTGATTGAGATTGAATTTATCTAGTGTGAGGTCTATATGTAAAATAAATTTGAATAACAATATGATAATTCTGAATAATTTTTAAATTGTTAAGTCTAAGTTTATGGCAAGAATTGGACTTCTCTATAGTCCATAATTAGACTAGAGAGGTGTTGTTTGGCTCAACGACTCACTTTTGGGTCTCGTTTCAATAATTTGAACCGTTTATATTTTAGGGTTCACCGAGTACATTATCATTGCAAAAAATCAAGTCAATTAGATAATGGAAACAACGTGTTTGTATCAATTTTGTATGAACTGTTTATTTTTTTCATAAAAAATTGATCCAAACACTTGGTTGTGTTATCCGACTAACTTGATTTTTTACAAAAACTATGTACTCGACGAATTTTAAAATATAAATTATTCAAATTATCAAAATAAAACTTAAAATTGAATCCATTAAACCAAACAATACCTTTCTAATCTGATTATGGATTGGACGGTTGAAAAGCGCAACTCTTATTACATCTCCAATAGTAGGGTAAATTACACTTACATCCTCTGAGGTTTGAGTTTCATATATATCATCCCCTCACATTTGAAAAATTATACTAATCCCTTGTCATTATAATTATTTAGATGAAATAAAAATATTGAATTCATGCATTCTCTCTTTTCTTACTTTACTTTACTTTTTTTGTTTTTTTTTCCCTTTCTTTTGCATTACTTTTTTTTTTTAAATATAATTTTCTCTATTTTTTTACTATGAGTTGTTACCTTTTATATAAGTAAAAAAATTTGTGAAATGTGATTATTAAACACAGAAGTAAAAATATAATTTTTAAAACGTTAAATGACAAAATTTAATTAGATCAAACCTTAGGGGGGTCGGTGTAATTTACCCCAATAGTACTACTACTACTTATGTACTTCATCACGACTTTTTCAAAAAAACAAAAATAAAGTACTTTATCACAACAATAATTGCCATGTGCAAAACACTATGCATGACATGTGACCAAACTGCACTTCGTACGAGTGCTGATGCATCATTTGAGGAGAAATTTCCAGGCTTGCATAGCGATGGTTTGTTTTGTAGCATTTCAATCGAGGGAAAGTCGGTGTTCATATGCACTTCATTAACGATTTGTTTGGCAAGTAACTATTTTAATTAATTTTAAATTTTTATAAAAAAATACGTATATAAAAAAATAAAATGAATGATATAATAATTTATAATAAATTTTTTTTTTGACTTTTTGAGATTTTGTTTGAAAAATGGATTGGTGATTTTTTAACTAATTAGTTTGGGATTAAAAAGTTTTATTTGGATTGATTTTTTTTTTTAATTTTTTGATTTTTATGAAAGAAAAAGTAAAATAATTATAATTTAAATGTAACATTTTTTCTTATTAACTTTTATCAATTATTTTTTTGTGACAATTTTTACTCCAATCTCATTTTAGCCTCATGCCAAATAAGAGCCGGTTACGTAGGTGTTTTGGAAAACACTTAGGCCTCGTTTGGGAACAGACTAATTTAGTAATTTTTTGACTATTTGACTAAAAAAGTAGGTAAAAAAAACTTATGGCTCTGTTTGTTTCTATTCCCAAATCAATTTTCTACGTGTGTTTTGGAGCATCATGTTTGGTTTCGTTTTCAAATCAATTTTCTACACTCTCTGCAGAGAACTCTGCGCACACTGGCGTATTTTCTGTCCACCGGATGACCACCCGGTAGACCACCCGGATGACCACCCGGTAGACCACCCGGATGTCCACCCGGATGTCCGGCTGATTTCCAGATTTTTTTTTTTTTTTTTGATAGAAAAATTAATTGATACAAAATAATTGACATAGATTTATTTTAAAATGAAAAAATAATTTGAAAAAAAATTTATTCAACAAAAATTACTGAAAAAAATTAATTGGAAAAAAATCAATTTTTAATTTCAGTAAATAAAAATAGTTTGGTTATTACTGTTGATAAAAAATACGGATATCGATATATGAGTTGTGTGTTTGATTATAAATTATTGATTGAATTAAGTTTTGAAAACACATTTCAACACTCTATTTAAAAATCATAACCAAATAAATTTTTTACACTCAAATCATAATTCCACAACACACAAACTCAAAATATAACTCATACTCTCAAATCACATTTACAAAACTCTACCAAACGCTACCTATATGTTTGGGATGACTTTTTGGCTAATTACGAAAAGATGTGCAAAAAGTAGAAAAAAAAAGGATCTTTGACTTTTTAGTATGAGTTGTTGGCTTTTTGGCTAAAAAAGTAACTTTTTGCCTTTTTAGCTAAAAAGGTAAATCCCCAAACGGGGCCTTAAATAGTTAAACAGCCAGTATTAAAAAGTCAATTTTTATTTTTATTTTTTTATACATCTTTTCATAGAATGTTAAAAAATCAATTAAAATACAATTTTACAAAACAATCATTAGCCAAATGCCAAACAAACTCCAAGTATTTATTTTAATTTTAACCAAAAGAAAAAGTACTTTTTTATGATAAATTATACTCACTTTTAAAAATTGGATAAAATACAATCAGTTTACATTTTTTATACAATTACATAAACTATTTTTTTTAAGTAAGTTAAAGTGAGCAAAACTAATGGTAATGATAGGTATAGGGATGGCAATTTAAAACCGGCCCGATGGGGACCCGACCCCCCGATCCCGAATTGAGCGGGTTTTTCCCGAAAAATACCCCCGACGGGGCGGGGATGGTGATTAAAAATCAATCCCCGAACAGATTTGGGCCGGGGACGGGGATCAGTGTTCCAGTCCCGTTCCCCGATCCCCGGCCCGGTTTATCCCCGATGTTAAATTACAATTTTACCCTTATATATATATATATACTTTACCCTTATTTCACCTCAGATCTCATCTCTCTCTACACCTCGTCTCCGTCTCTCATCTCTCTCTAGCTCACTGACTTCTCTCTCTCTCTCTCTCATATCTACCGCCACCACACCGCGTCTCTCATCTCATCCACTCCCTCTCTTCTCGACGTCGCCGACCACCATTGTCGTCTAGCTTGTACCACCACCACCACCACCGCGTCTCTCATCCATTCCCTCTCTTCTTAACGTCGCCGACCACCACCGCCATCCAGCTCGCACTACCACCACCACCACCGCGTCTCTCATCAGATCAGATCTTTTTTTTGTTTTTGTTTTCAGATATGTTTCAGATCTGTCTCAGATCTGTTTCATAATTTTTTGTTTTTCTTTTTAGGTCTGTTTTAGATCTGCCATGGATGATGATGATGTTGTTGTATTTTCTGAATTTTTTTTCTTGTTTTCAGATTTGTTTCAGATCAGATAGATCTGTTTCACAATTTTTTTTTTCTTTTTAGATCTGTTTCAGATCTGTCGGATGATGATGTTGTTGTTGTATTTTTTGAATTTTTTTTTTTAGCCGGGGAATGCTCAGGGTCGGGGAAACCCGATCCCCGTTGGGGGCGGGGGTGGGGGCAGTGATAGGTTCCCCGTCGGGGATCGGGGCCGGGGGGAAATTCTACCATCGGGGATCGGGGACAGGGAGTGCGATCCCCGGCCCCGCCCCGCCCTGTTGCCATTCCTAGATAGGTAGACATTAAAATAAATAAAAAGCATACATTTAAGTAGAAAAAGAACTAAAATGTTATGTGAATTAAAATATTAATGGAGGGCAAGAGCTAACACTATTTTCTTCAAACATTAAGGGAAATGAGCATAATTTACTATTTTTTTAATATATAATAAGCATTTTGTACCAATTGTTATGTAATTTTTTAATAAAATTTATGACAATTTGTAATCTAAAAATGAAACTATAAATTTTTATAACATTGTTACGCAATTTTTTTTTTTTGTTGATAATATTACATTTTTGGTGGTTCAAAAATATTTTGATAAACAAATGTGTAACATATTATTAAAAAAATATGTAATTTCATCTTTTCATAGAAAATTATTATAATTTTACCAAAAAGAGTGCATGACATTTTATAAAAATACATAACACACATACATATATATATATATATATACAACACACATATATAGAAAGCAGAAATGCCTTAGACCCCCCAGTAGGGGTGACCCTCACCACCCCCACTGTTTTTTGATTGGTGTAAAATATTTTATTTTTATTTTTATTTTTTAACCTTCCTCTCACAGACTCCCACATGAAGATGAGGGTGCTGGGGTTTTACCCAGTTGGGGGTCTCCAGCAAGGTTCATATAGAAAGGTACCATTTTCACTTAAATTGTTAATTGGGTTGACGACGCACTTTAATTAGGAAACCACATATGAAATTATATGTTTATATTTAAATGACTGTTATTCTGTTAACATGGGCCAAATCACATGGAAGAAAAGTGAAAAAGTTTTTTTTAATTTTTTTTATGCATTTTAATATTCTTTTACGCAATATTACTAATAAGGAAGAGGCTTCCCTCTAGTTGGAAAAACTAACTGGAGGTGATGTTGGGCACCTTTGTGGGATCATCATAGAGTATGCATTGATGATCTAAACTACTCATATCAAAGGACTCGTCGAGAAGATTATCTTTGTAAAAATTAGATTAATCAGAGTACTGTAGGTGCGTTATTAGATGGCATTTTCCTTCAAAATAATAAATGTTCAAAATTATAATTGTTCTCTATTTTTTATGATAAATGTGGGGTTTTTTTTTTTTTCGGTGAAGGAATTCACGAAAACATAATACAATCCAGTTCTAGAATCAAACTACAAAGGCCTGGGTCGCTTTAGATAACATTTATCATCTTCACATCTCTCTTGTTAGGGTGATAAATGTGATTTAAGTATGTGATTACGGTTGTTCAAATAATTTCATTTTTTGTAAAAATGATTTTTTCGATGAATCTTTCGATTTGAACTGTTTGAATTATTGAGATGAGTCTCATTATAGGCTCATGGAAGTCCGACGGCACCTGTAATTTATTTTATAGCGATTCTGGTTTTGACCCGACTTTTTTATATTTTGGACTCGGGTTTCGTGGTTTCGTATTATTATTCATGTCTTATTTCCCTCATTTCTCATGAGTTTGAGTATTGGAGTGTCTTGGGTGTGTTTGGAACAGGTTGGTTGCTAGTTGGTTCAAACTGTTGTTGTCCAGAATTTGCTCGAGCGAGCTTTGTGAGCTCCTAGTACTTTTGCAGGCCTATAACGATACTGGAGAGGTAGTGTTCTTCGCTCGAGCGAGACTTCTTGCGCTCAAGCGACGGCCTTTTGTTTGTAAAACTTTTGGGAATGTCTATTCTGTGCTCAAGCAAAACAACTTATTTTGTCTCTGGTCGCTCGAGTGACAACTCTAGCGTTCGAGCGAGCTACGTGTATGTCAGTTTGTAGAAACACCTTTTACATCACTTTTTCCATATCTTTTTCTCTCAAAATCCTAGATCGACCCTGTCTCTCTCTCTCTAAAACCCAACTTCTCTCTACAAATACACCTAGATCTAAAAATCTCTCTACCTTACTCTCTTTGATAAAAAAAGATAGAGTACTCTGGGGGCTCTCATTTGATTTGAATAAAGCTTGGTTTCAGTGTCTTTGAAATTCCTCCATTTCTTCCTTGGTCTTCTAAGCTTGAGGTAGGACTTTCTAAACTATTCTATGGTTCTTAACTACGTTATTTGTTAATGTGAAAGAAATGTTGGAATTTGGGATGATTTTGAACAAACCTAGCGTTTTAGTTTAAAATCAAAAGAGGGCTTTTCAAATGTAAGTGGTAAAAATGGTTATAGGAGTAGATGTGAGGTTGTGTTGTGGTAAATTTGTTGATTTTGATACTTGGGGAGAATTTTGGAAGAAAATGGAGTTTTGCCCTAAAATGTCTTAAATATTTATTTTGTATAAATAAATGAAATTGGGTTTGGGAATGTGAAATTGGATTGGTATTTATATATATGGTGAAGTTGGATGTGTATTACTTCTCACCTATGGAAATTTTGATAATTTATCTGACATGGAGATTGTATATCTGTTTAGAAATATCTGTTTTGGGCTATCGGTGGAGGATAGTTATGATTGTTGTAGAAATTGCATGAGGATTAGGTGAATTGAAACTAATCTCTTATCCATTGTCATTGAATATGACTATGTCTTTAATACATACATAATGCTTGGGAGAAGAAAGGGGGGTGTACTCCATGTTTAGAAGAAGAAAGGGGATGAACTCCATTAAATTAAGTTGGACTGTGTGTCCAAGATGAAAGTCCCAAAAACCGTACGTATACATGGGTATTGATTCCCGCTGACGAAATTTTTGTAAAATGGAATATATAAGTGTTTATATAATTGTTGTGTTGGTTAGAGACCCATTGAGTTGTACCACCAGTTTGATTATCTGAATGAAATGGAAAGGACTCATGAATTGAGATAAAACGGATTGAGATATAAAGCTTGGCGTAATGTGGTTTTGTAAAACAGTCGTAAATGATTTGATCATGGGCATTGTGTATGCATGTTATGCTTGTATCTTTGTTAACATTCACATATTGTGTTAAATTATCTCTACTGTGTTTTAGCTCACCCTACTTGGGAACATCATTTTCAAGTGCTGGGGATATGCCTCCACCAAGGACTTCGCTTGGGAAAACTGTAGACCTGAAGGCTCAATTTTATTTATTTTGTATTAAATTTTTGTACAAGCCTAGGGCTTTATTTGTATTGAGCTTACGACTCACTTTTGATGTACCCAAGCCTTGACTTGAAAAGATGTAAGCTTTTAGGGCATATGATTACTTGTTTAGCTTTTATTACATTATTGTGGTTTGGTAACACATGTTGTAGATTCAAGGTGTCCTATTTATGAATACATATCGCATGTGTCACCTTTTTGTACAATCGAATCTCATGTAATAGAAGGATACTTTACCCTGATGTATACTATTATTTACTTATCGTTTGGATGGTTTATTGTATTCATTTTGGGGCGTTACAAATTTTCTCTCTGTCACGTGCATATATGTACTATTATGCTTGGGACTATTGAGTGTTACTTTGAAGCTTGACACTTTTAGTATTTTTTTTTTAATTTTTTTTTCACTTTTTATGAAAGTAAAAAAAAATTAAGGCTGTGTGTGGTTGTGCTTTTGAAATGTGATTCTACATGCTAGTTTCAGCTCCATGTTTGGTAAGAGTTTTGGAATTAATTTTCCAAAACTCTGCCGAAAGCTCTGTCCATTCTGCGCATTTCTTGTATTTTTTTTGGCCAGGGGAAGACCGCCCAGTCGTCCCTAGGGACTACCACCCGGACGTCCTTGGGGACATCCACCCGGATGTCCTCTGTTGTACAGATTTTTTTTTTTTTTTTTTAATTTATTTTTTTAATTGGGGAAAATATTTTTTGAATTTTTTTTAATTATTTTCTGAATTTTTTTTAATTTTTAATGTGCTTTAAAATAATTTTGAGTTGTATGTTTAGTTAGGAGTTGTAAATTTTTGTATCACATCAACAATTCCCCACTCAAATCAAACCTATTTTCCAAAACTATTTTCAAAACTCTTTACCAAACAAATCTTCTACACTCAAATCATAATTCTACAACACACAAACTCAAAATACAACTCATACTCTCAAATCACATTTACAAAACACAACCAAACGCAACCTAAAATGCTTGAATTAATTTCTTTTTAGTTAAATAAATAGTTATGAGAGGAAAAGTGGTTGATTGACATGTATAATTTGATATTTTGACTTTTTTTAACTTT
Source organism: Camellia sinensis (assembly GCF_004153795.1). NCBI lineage: Eukaryota > Viridiplantae > Streptophyta > Magnoliopsida > Ericales > Theaceae > Camellia > Camellia sinensis. Next base: position 126,742 of record NW_021026543.1, read on the forward strand.
TCAATTTGGATTTTTTATTGATAAATCCCGTTTAGGGGTGTTCTAACCCAATAAGTCTATCAAGAAAATTTATAATCTACTTAGTCCCATGTTTTTATACTTTTATTCCATAAGGTCATTTTTTCTTGATTTGCATTATTTGTTAGACTCTTATACCCTAATGTTCATTGTTGATATATATTACACACAAAAAGGATACATACGTTTCCTTTTCGACTATCGTTTTGTTTTGGCAGTTTTCATGATTCATGATGTTAATTATGACCCAGTTTCAATTTTTTTTGTAAGTTGTTTCGTTATGTGTTGTTTGGTTGTGCTAGGGTTTTCTTGGTGTTTGAAGAAGACGAAGAGTCAAGATTGCATTAGTGTTGTTCGTTTGTGCTCTATTTTTTATTTTTTTTATAATTGTTGCGAAGTTAGACATTGGTCAGAGGAGAAAACGAGTGGTCATCTCAAGGTTAGTATAGAGAGGATGCATGTTCATTTGTGTTTGGGTTTATATAAAGGATTATATGCTTTGTTTTTTGTTTTCAACTTCATTTTCTGGAATAGATAGAGATGTAAGTTTTTGTTAGTTGAATGAGGTTATGGATTTTGTCTGGTAATATTGTAATAGCCCGACCCTCGTACATGTTCCTTGTTATATTTTCGGATTCTATTTTGTGATTTCGGATGCTTACTGTGGAATCCTATCGGAAATTTAAATTAAGTAAGTAAACCATATGATTAAGGATGTCTATCTGTCCAACAAGAAAAGTATCTGTTACATGAGAATGCTTAGATCAGAAATTGGAAGCCTTAGAGGCTTAGTTATCTGAAATTGATTTCACATATATAATCAGCATAATTTTTAAGTAATATTAAGCGCTTCTGTGAAATTTCAATTTGGGGATGCTTAAACGATAAATTTTTGTCCCTATTCAAGATTTATATATATATATATGCTTATAAGAGTCTTATGACCTTAAGACTTAGGAATCATATTTCTCCTGAGAGAAGATGAGGAGAGAGAGAAATTGAAGGGTAGAGGGAAGAGATCATCAAAAAGGTTGGGAATTTGAGGAAGATTAAGCACAAGGTATGTATAAGGCTATCTCAATTGACTCCCATAACTCTTCTTCTTAGGATGTGTGAAATACCCTCATGATCATGTCACTTAGGGGTTGGACTGATGATTCCATATGTATGTAAGAAGTTAACGGATAAGATAACCTCACCTGATTGTTTGATTCAATTGAAATTGACTATGGAGAAGTTATATTCTATCTTCTTATTTTGAACTCAAGTGTATGAGCATGGCTTTGTATCAAAGTATGCTTATGGGCATGTAATGTAAAGAAAGAACTCTTATGGACTTGTGTATGTTGAACTAAAGTATATTAATTTAATGTATGCAATTGTCATTGTATTTATATGAATTTGATCATGTTATACCAATTAGGGAAGTTATTTTGAGCCTTGTTCATGTTTTCCAAAAGGTGAGATTTTGCAAGGATTTTCGGACATTTTTGGGCAGAATCGCCGCATGTGCGGGGGTCATGGCCGCACGTGCGGGAGGTGTTGCCGCACGTGCGGGAGTCATGGCCGCACGTGCGGGAAATGGTGAAAAACAGGGGCTTGGCCACTGTCTAAAAGGCACGTGCGGGACATTTTGCCGCACGTGCGAGAGAGCTTGCCGCACGTGCGGGGCTCATAGCCGCACACGCCCATGCTGAAAAACATGGATCGCTCCGTTTTGCGTATAGAACCCTCTAATGTTGTCGGAATATATCTTTGATGCCGTTTAATATGTATAAATTCCTTCGAAGTAAAACGAAACAGAAAGTGATTTGATATGAAAAGGAAACTAAATTGTAAAGGCTGAATGTGTGCAGGGCACACTCTGGGAGGAACAAGCACATCATCGCAACACTGTGAGTAGTAACATTATTATCTGCTTTACATAGGGCTAATGCTTTTCATTAGCATTTCGTTTACGCAACTATGTTAATGTTTCAAGTATGTATGTTAATGTTCAAGTATGTTCCAAGTATGTAAGAAAGAAATGGGAAAGATAAAATGCTTTCATGCTATAAGACTCTGGGCCTACGGCCATTCAAAATAAGTTATTATGATACGAAACAAAGTGCTACACGGAACTAAGTGCTACGACGTGAGCCACCTCTAGAATCCGTGTGAGACACCTCTTGAGTTCGTATAAGTATATTCACGGGCTTAGTGCCAAATTACTTAAGGGCCTTGTGCCACCATGTTTAAGGGCATCATGCCACCATGTTCAAGGGCATTATGCCACCATGTTCAAGGGCTTCAAGCCACTATGATTTAAGAATGTGATATATCAAGTTGTTATGTTCAAGATTGGGCCTAAGGCCATTATAAAATGAATACAGAATCAGGCTAACTTTGTGATCTCTGCTTTTCCATATGTATTGATATATGTCATGTTTCAAGTTGAGCATTGTTTCATTCATGTATTACTATTCACTAAGCCCGGCTCACTATCTGTTATGTTTGTTTCTGTAGGCAACCAACCAGGTGGTCAATCCTAAACCATGACGCCCGGTTTCTTTTGTCAACCTTCGCGTAGCCAAGCACTTTTGAGGCCACTTATTTTGTGAAGTTTATCGAGATGATTGGCTTACTTTTTGGTTATCCTCCCATGGTTGTGTGTATAAAACTTCAACAGTTTTTGTTACATGCCCGACTATAGGGCTGGGTCTGTATATGTATTTGTATTTATGTATACTGCTAAGGAATATTTTTGGACTCTATCAACCTTTTATGGTGCATGTAACGTATGAGATCCTGGCATGCTAGAAATAGCTCAATGGAGTTTGTTGTTTTGGTATTCTTCTAATATTTTGTGCTTCCGTCAAGGCCCCATATGCTATATATACCAGGTTATATGTCTGTGTTTGAATGGGTCATGTCCGAACTTTTAGGGGTGAGTTTGGGGTGCGACAAATATGTTCAGATATGACTCTGTTTTTTGGATATGGTGAATGTTCATATTGCGTGAACAATCTGAATGTACATATTGTGTGAACAATTTGAACGTTCACATATTATTGGTTATATCATTATGGGGAGATGTTTGCATGTTGTTTATTGCCATTACATTTGGTGGTGTGAATTTGGATTTGTCCAATCTATAATGATGTGTAGTTATGGCAATAAAGTGTTTGGTTTGGGATTAGCAGTGCAAAATATGGACATAGCTATTTTTTGCAGGATGTGAATGTTCACATATCATTGGTTATTTCATGTTTGTGGTATTGTTTGTTTATAATATGATTATTCATTTTTATTTGTGTTTTTGCAGCAAGTGGATACCTTGATATTGTTGGTGTGCTCATATGGGTGCAATACTATTGTAATAAATGTGGTGCGATCATTGTCTTATTCACGTTTCGTGGAGTGTGAATGTGTGAAAAATAAAGTGAGTTATCTGCTAATTGTGTTTCATTGTTCTATTGGCTACCTGAGATTAATAGGTGTAATTTGGACAATGATAATGAGCTTCAAATTCTGTTCTTGGTTTCCAAATCAATGGAGGTTCAACATGTAGAGGTTGTTGTTAAATCGAAAAGTGAAGTTGGTCAATCTAGTGTCTTTGGATCGCTGTGGAGGAAGAGAAAGAAATGGATGTACTCTGGAGATTTTGCCACCATAAGGAGAAGAAATTGTTGTCAGCCCCTTAGGTTGATGGTATTACAAACGTGGGACAACGGTTTATAGGAGGTGCTTAAGAATTTCATGATGTTTTATGCAAATATGCAATCCACTGTGGGTTCCAATTTAAGTTTGTCAAGAATCAAAGAATGATGGTTACCGTGGCATGTGTAATGTGCGAGGATATGGGTTGCTTGTAGGCTACACGTTGTAGAGCGCAATGTGCAAATGGATTTTTCTGTATTAAGAGGTTGAGTAACGTGCATAGTTGTGGAACAAATGTTTGGATGTCAAAGAATTTGAGAGTTAGTTCTGGTTTGGTATTGACTATTATCTCTAAAATTGGTAGGGACAAGCCGTTAACTTGCCCGTGTGAGGTGGTCGGTATTTTGAAGCAGGACTATGGGCTAGATGTAAGTTACCATGTTGTGTAGTTGGGCATAAAGAAAGTAAGGGAAGTCATTTACACGGATCACTCATTGTCTTTTAACGAGTTGTGATGGTATTTAGATGCTATGATGCCTTACAATCTGAGAAGTTATGTTAATATTGACTACGACTCGAGCACTCAAAAGTTTAACCATTTTTTTTGTATCATTTGATGCATGTATATTGGAGTTCAATTTCTATTGGCCGTTGTTATTCTTTTATGGGAATTTTTTTAAAGGAAGGTATAAAAGTCAACTACTTGCCGCAAAGTGAAAAATGTGAACTATAGTTAGTGTTTTTTTGGTTTTTGTGTGTGTCTGAATGTGGATGTTCACATTTATGGGGAGTATTGTGTATGTGTTGGCATTTGACAGTGTAAATGTTCATAGTCCCTGTTGGGTTTATGGTTTTCTTTTAACACATTGGTGTTAATAGTTACATTGGAATATTGTGTTTAATGTTCACTATTGTTGTGTTACATTTGTTGTAGGTTATTTCCTGAAACATATGCAATTGTTGATTCAGAGACCATGACCAATTGGTCGTGGTTTTGCACAAGCTTGGAAAGGTTGTTGACAGTAGGCAACAAATTAAGTTCATTTTTGCCTGTGATCTTGGGCTATTAGAACTGATGCTACAGGTGTTCCCATCAGCTCACCACGGTTATTGCGTACAACACTTGAACAACAATTTAAGGGATCAGATGAAGGGGATTGATAATGGATTTAGGGACCACTTGGTTAGTAGTTTGGGTGATTGTGCGTATGAGCCAACTGTGGTGGGTTTTCATGAAAAGCTTGAAAAATTAAAAAATGAGGGTAAGCAATGAGCATAAAATTTCTTCTGGGAGTTCGCACCTGAGCATTGGATGAATTCATATTTTAGGTAGGTTTAGACACCTGATGTATCCTTGATGTGAAATTTCATATTCAATTTAGATAAAATTAATTTTAGTTGTTGTGTAATGTTATATTATGTAGAGGTGCTATGGGGAGATGACATCCAATGCAGCGGAGTCGTTTAATAATTGGATCAAAGAAACACATAACTTCCTATCATTCAAATGATGGACACTATTCGTACTCAGTTGATGCGGTAAATGTCGACGTAGGACCAAGTAAACAAGTGGAATGAGGCTATTTGCCGACATTTGAAACCATACTTTTTGATTTGTTCAGCGACAACATGTATTGGCAGGTTAGCAAGGCCAATGAGGATGTATTCAAGGTTCATTCAATACCATCTGTCACGGTTGATATTACGAGGCGTACGTGTTCTTATTTTCAATGGTAGATCGATGGCTTCCTATGTGACCATGCTGTTATTGCCATTCAGAAGAGTCGATACAATCTCAACGATTGTGTTGAGCATTACTTTCATGAAGAGACGTATCGTGCAGCCTATTCGAGTGCCATATTTTGTATATCGTTAGTGGAGAAGTAACCCTTCGATCCCATGAACTTCACCATATACCCAACAACTGTGAAAAGACCACTCGGGAGGCCAACGAAGAATATGATTCCATCAATGGAGGAGAAACTAAAGTAAATAAGGTGCAAGAGATGTGGTAAGTTGGGAAGCCACAATTAGAAATCATGTAAGGAGCCAATATAGGTTGTACAATGTTCATTTCAACACCGTACGTAGGGTTCTTTTGTTCATATTTGGAATAAGATTATGTTTGTGTGGCAACAAGTATGATGTGTGTTTCAATAACGTGCATGTATTTGCCAAACATAATACTATAATTTTTTTCTCATTTTCGTAGTATTAATTTGCTTATCTTTTTGGTTTGTGGTAACTAAAACAGTGGCATTGTATGTGTTTTTGGTTAGCAAATTGACATGTTGTTGTAAATATTATGATGCATACATACGCATGTTGTGAATATTCACATATGTGTTAACAACTGTCATATTCACAGCTGTTAAATTGTAATATTCAGATTATTAAAATATATGACATGAATATTCACATTTGTGTGAATAAACTGTCATATTCACACCTTGTTAAACAACATAAATCAAGACTTTCACATTGTGTTACATCCATGGGGTGGGGATTTAAACATAAGACAGGGTGTGAACCTTTCATATATCAAATGAACAATGTGGAAATTTACATCATGTCGGATGTCAAAAATGAATATAATCTTAATGTGAATGATCAACACAAAATAGACCTCCAAACGTATATACATATATTGGATCAAAGATAGCAGTACAAGCAATGATATAGAATTGATTTACAAGAAAGCTAGTTTGCTCCAATATGTCAAAGCTATTTATATTAAATTGTCTTAAATGTGAATAATGGTTATGGTTAGTCTGTAGAGGTGGACACCCCTCACCTATAGGTTTTCGTATTGCACTCTCTTTGTGTGATTCAGTAAAATGTGTACTAATGAGTCTGTTATTTGACACTGTTCAAAGCGATTGAGGTTGTCAACAATTTCCATATGGTATACTTACGCCCTCATGACGTAACACACTACGGGCACGCAATCCACCCTGAAAATCTAAAGTGCTTACTGTTAACATTTGACATTTAGATGTATATAATGGTTGAGGAAGATGTGTACAAATTGATGTGAAGTTTACGATTCAGAGACCTGCTGAGGACAGACGTCGAATGATATGATTGGTTGTGATGGCTCTTGGCCTGTTAACTTGGTCTATAGTGGTGATGATGGGCCAATGCTACGTACCACTGCCTCGATGTAGTCCTTCTGTCATGGAGGAATGAATGAAATTTGATATTAGGCACCAACCAACAATATGTGCATACGTGCAAGTTCAAATGTAACACATCATGCACATTGTGACAACTATTATATGTGCCAACCACTTATGACTATTTGTGCTTGGTCAACATATGTGTAACATACCCGGGGGATACCAGTGCACGTTGAACAATTTGGACCCTCGACTTTTTTGATCTAGTCTCACGAGTGCAATGTGAAACATATATGAGAGTCCAAATTTGGTAACTTTTATGAAAAAATCAATTTTAATACAAAATCTTTGCCAAAAATGGACTACATCACTAGATCTTAGAGTCGTCACCTAATATTTTTGAAAAAATTAGAAAACCCATGACTCGTGCCAAGGCTACTGGTCGTTGTAATAAAAAATGCTTGGCTTAGAATCTTAGGTATGAGAGAGGAAGGTCATTAATTGAGCACCCACACTCACCCGATCAAAGATCAACTTCTACTAAACCATGATATGAGTTTTATTTTCTTTATATGTTCATAACTTGGTTATTAAATAAATCCTACAATTTACTATGTGAAGCATACAAGTATAGACTATGTCATTTATTTTGGAACAATTTGATTTCATGTAGTTTGAAAGAGTTTTGAAGATATACAACTCAAAGAAACTGAGTTTACAAACATAAAAATCAATATCATTCCAAATTAAGCGGCACAACCTCCATCTACCGGTATTTATACAGTTATATCAAGTAAGCAAATAGTCTCATGGTAGAATGCTAAACATAGTAAGAAAAACACACACAAGTGAGATGCTAAAGCATAAAAACTTACATGCTTTTTGATGTCCCGCGAACAGCTACAAAACAAATGTAACGCCCCGAAATATTTCAACATGAACTACCCACACTAATGAACATTCACTAATCAATGACAATAATCCCTCCAACATCACATATATAATAAAAGGATTAAATACAAAAGGTTCGCTTATTCAATTTCACAACATAATGAATGTATAAATCTATAACATGTGAAGCATCTAATCTCAAAAACAATTAAAATGCCCTTAAGGGCTTACATCTTCCAAGGCGATAGCCCGGTTACACCAAATGGTCTCTCAGACCCATAAACATTAGCCCTTGGCTTTACAAAAAGATCACAACAAAATAAGAGCTATGTACTCTTTACAATCATCCACGCCCTCAACTTGGTGGGATCACCACGTTTTTTCCTGCACCAAAATTCCAAAAGGGTAAGCATAAAGCCCAGTAGAAAATTCTAACATAGTATATACAGTTATGCAATTCTCAATAAAAATGCAAATGTCAATGCCATGCCATGCTCTTTTAAGGAAATATCATTTCATGCTCTTTGAAGATTTCAATTTTTCAAATAAAATCTTGCAAACTCAACACATTTCAAACTTCAAATTTTAATCAACAGAGGGGCGGTAAGTACAACACTGGTAATCCCTAGGTTGGTGTCTCCAAGTAGACTCCGCGAGTACTACCAAACTGTCATTTTTACCAGGATTAACCGGAAGGCTCGACACCTATTTGTGTGGCTTTCTAGTCTTTCACCAAGGACACTTAGGCCAATTTAACAAAATTCATCTACACCCCCTAACTGGACTTACCACCATATTTACCCTTTTTCACATTTCCATAATTCATATCACAACTTTATTTTCTTTCATAAAATAGATATCTTCAATCAAAATTTACAATACAAAAATAATAATTGAATGCATATGTAATGCAATAATTTTCCATAACTCAAAACATTTCTCCATTCAAGTACATGACAACAATATTGAATAAATACATTTTCTCATTTTCTTTCTTCAATGTTATTTCACAAAATAATATATATATACCTTCAACTCATAGCAATTCTCGCAATCCATGGTACATACCAATTTCCCATTCCTCAATCATGCATACTCATGTCTTACATAATAACTTCATAAATAATTTCTCATTTTCCAAGTCTCCACAATA
>NW_021026544.1:9049-48616 GCF_004153795.1 Camellia sinensis
GAGAGATATGCAGGAGGAGAGGAAGGACATAAGGGCTCCAAGAGGAGTCCATGGATGTCAAGTGATGGTAGAGACCAGAAGGTTTAATTCCCCAACAGTCTCAGAGTAGCTTTTCCTGTCTAGATCGACTTTTTTATTTTTTCCCTGTGCCGAGTGCTAGTTCGGAGAAAAGGCAGTCAGGGAGACATTACCCTGCTTCAAAGTGTGGCCAGCTGGGTCACAAGTCCTCCAGTTGTCCTCAGAGGGGAGAAGGAGTGCAGAGAGCAGCATCATCTTCGCTCGATCTAGAGCCAGAGTCAAGGTAGAGGCAGCCCACTCTCGTGTTATCAGTGTGGTCAGCCAAGGGCAATGAAGAGATATTGCCCGCAGTTGGGTGGCACACCTGGTGCATTCTTGTTTGAGGCAGACTCAGGGTCAACAGCAACTTTTTCAGTCGGGTCAGCCCACGAGGGCCAATCAGGGGGCTTCTCGTCTCGTCGTGCACAATCTTAGCTCCTAGGGGTGAGCCAGGTTGATCAGAGGTCCTTCTGGCGCGTGTATGCTGTTACCGTCGCAGGATCCTTTGTACCTGGCTCCATCTGTTGTGAAGTGGTATTTCTTGGTTTTTGCAAACTCGGTTTGCTAATGTGTTGATTGATACTGCGGTGATTCTTCCTTTGTGTCCTGCGCATTTGCTCTGTTTTGGAGTTGGAGTTAGCACGGTTAGCATCTCCTATTTGTGTAGTGTCGCCTCTTGGCCGTGAATTGATTTTGAAACACGTATTAGGGGTTGTGATATAGAGGTTGATTACCATTAGAGATCCCATTTTCCTTTGTAGTTAGCTATGAGAGGTTTGATGTTATTTTGGTATGGACTGGGTTATCGCATCCGGGCAGTTATTGATTGCTACCCAAGAGTCACTTGTTGTACGTGAAGGGAAGATGTTTTCATTTTTCTGGGGGCCGTGTTGGGTAGTGTTTGCACCGGGGTATGTTCCGCGAGGACGGAGTGAGCTTAGTGTCTACTTGCTAACCTTCTCGATTAGTGAGGACGGTGAGATCAGATTGTTTGCCAAAGGGTGGTGTGTGAGTACTCCTCGGCACGTTTTTCCGAGGATCTTGTTGGTTTGCCCACCGCATCGAGAGATTGAATCTCTATGACTTAGTGCCCGGCACGTGCGCCGATTTCTATGCACCTTATCGTTGCCCTGCTGAGTTAGTTGAGTTGAAGATCCAACTCCAGAGTTTGCTAGATAAAGGCTTTATAACGTCCCAGTTGTTTCGCCTTGGGGAGCACCGCCCTCTTTGTTAAAGAAGGTGGTGCTTTTGAGACGTTGTATAGATTACCGGAAATTGGAATTCGGGCTACGGTCAAGAATAAGTACCCTATGCCCGTATAGATTGTCTGGTTCGATCAAGTTGAAAGGTTCCCGTTGTGGGTTCCTCGAAGATAAGACTTGAGATCAGGTTAATCAGTCAGTTGGAGAGTCAGAAGGAGGATAATTCCAAAGACGGCAATTCCGTAACGTGTATGGCACTATGAGTTTTTGGTGATGCCATTTGGGCTCACCAATGCACCAGCAAGTATTTATGGGATTTGATGAACCGGATATTTCCGGGAATTTCTAGATCGTTTGTAGTCGTACTTCCGTGGAAACATCCTTATTCTATTCACCTTTCAGAGAAGAGCACGAGGAACACTGAGGGTGGTGCTTGATTTTACCTTAGAGCCCATCAGTTATGCTTAAGTTTGGGAAGTGTAGTTCTGGCTAGAGGAGCGTGAAGTTCTTAGGGCCATGTAGTTTCTAGGGAAGGGGTGTCTGTTGATAACATCAAGACAGAGGCAGTGCAAATTGGGTACAGCCTAAGAGTGTGGTCGAGATCCGCAGTTTTCCTGGATAGCTGGGTATATCGCGGTTTGTAAGAGATTTCTCCAGATTAGCTATCGCCTTTGACTAGATGACTCGGAATGGGAGTCCAATTTGTTTGGAGTGAGACTTTGTGAAAAGTCGGTTCCAGGAGTTGAAATTAGACTGACATCTGCTCCAGTCTTGATTATTCCGGAGAGAGGGGTTGGGTTATGCAAGTATATTGTGACGCCTTCACGAGAGGGTCTTTGGTTGTGTGGTTGATGCAAGAGGGGAAGAGTGTGTGCCTATGGCTCACGTCAGTTAAAAGTTCACGAGAAGAATACCCTACGCCATGATTTAGAGTTAGCAGCTGTGATATTTGCCTTGAAGATTTGGAGACATTATCTTTACGGTGAGAGGTTCGAGGTATCTCGGATCATAGAGTCTGAAATACTGTTCACACGAAATGACTGAACTTGAGGCAGAGGAGGTGGATGGAATTTATTGAGGATTATGACTTTGAATTGCATTACATTCCGGAAAGGCCAATGTGGTGGCCGCGCCCTTAGCAGGAAACCTGTTTGGGGTGACATAGCTAGTATAGCCATCCGAGAGTGGAGATGTTAGGTGGCACTGGAGAGTTTTGATTTGCTTCTGGGCGAATCCGTTGAGGCTGGCGGCCTTGTTTCTGTTGTTCGCGCAACCTCCTTGTGACTCGAGTGTTAGAAGGTCAGAGGGGCGACCCTTGAGGTAGATCCCTCCGTGAGAAAGATTTCTGGGTGGGAAGGTTGAGAGAAGGTTTGACGGTGTACTCCGACCTGAAAGTGTGAGATACCGAGACTTATTTGTGCCGGAGTCCATCGAGAAGGAGGTACTCCGAGAGTTTTCACATGCATTCACGGCCTTGCGGTGCTCGGAGGTACTAGATGTAATCGGGATTTGGGTCGCCAGTTTTGGTGGCGGGGGTATGAAGGAGATGAGTGGCAGCTTTCGTGTCTAAGTGCCTTACTTGTCAGCAAGTTGAAGGCCAAAACCTCAGAAGGCCAGCGGGTTTGTTGCAAACCTTGCACTATTGGGAGTGGAGTGGGAGCATGTCACTATGGACTTTCGTTGTAAGGTCTTTCCGAGGAAACTCCAGCGGGGCATGATGCTATTTGGGTGGTTGTAGACTGGTTGACTAAGTCGCGCACTTCATTCCTATGCGCGTTAGAGATTTCAGTTAGATCATCTTTGCCGACTTGTATATATTCGGACATAGTGAGGTTGGCAACGGGGTTCCAGTGACGATCGTCTCCGATAGGGACCCTCGTTTTTACTGCAGATTATGGCAGAGCTTGCAGAGCGCCTTAGGTAACTAAGTTGACCTTTAGCACAGCTTATGATCCTCAGACTGATGGGCAGTCCGAGCGTACTATTCAGATCCTTGAAGATATGCTTCGGGGTTGTGTTCTTGACTTTAGCGGGTCATGGGAGAAGGCACTTGCCATTAGTGGAGTTTGCCTACAACAACAGCTTCCAGTCTAGTATCGGTATGGCACCGTTTGAGGCCTTATACGGCCGACCGTGTAGGTCTCCTGTTTGTTGGGCCGAGGTGGGTGATGCACCTTCTGTTGGGTCCGGAGTTAGTGAGGGAAACGACGGAGAAGGTTGAGCTTATTCCGTAAGAGGCTTGTTTACAGCCCAGAGTCGTCAGAAATCTTATGCCGACCGTCGGAGAGACCTTTGGTGTTTTGAGGTGAGTGATCATGTCTTTTTGAAGATATCACCAAGACGGGGATTGATGAGGTTTGGGAAGAGCGAGAAGTTGTCCCCTCGATTCATTGGTCCTTTTGAGATCCTTGAGAGGATTGGCGAGGCTGCTTATCGTTTTAGCTTTGCCGCCGCAGTTGTTCGGAGTACATGAACGTGTTTCATGTGAGTATGCTTCGGAAGTATGAGCCGGATCCATCACAATGTACTGGATTGGACCGATTTAGTAGTTGATGAGGATGTCTCGTATGAGGAGAGACCGGTTAGGGTCTTGGATAAGCGGGATCAAGTCTTGTGAGGCAAACCATTCCTTTGGTGAAAGTTTTGTGGAAACATCACGGGGTGGAGGAAGCCACATGAGACGTGAGTTGGAAGTCCGCAAGAAATATCCGGACATGTTTATTGATTTGTAATCTTGTAGTTGATTTTGTAATATTGTCGAACTTTAAAGCTTTTTAATATATGTCTTAAGCTGTAAAACATTTAGAATGTTTTGGTTAATGGAAATATTTTTGGAACTTGCCTCGAAATGGAAGTTTAATGGAACATTGTATATATTGAATGTATTGAAAATTGTTGAAATTGAAAGAAATTTGCATAGTGTTAATGCAGGTTGAAATATATGGTTGTTTTGCATATTGTGGCATGCCTCTTTGTTAAGAGATGGAATGGCCGGTGTTGGGTCAAGTTGTTTATTAGTGAGTTATCATATTGTTGGAATTTGAGAAAAACTTTGTTTTCGAAAACCTTGTGCTTAATTTCGGGGACGAAATTCTTTTTAAGGAGGGGAGGTTATAGCGACCCCGGTCTTTTCTCTTTTAAATTATTATATCCGGACTTAGGTTCCGTGGATCCTGTCATTACTTATTGGTTGTTGTTGTCCTTTAATCTCTTTGTATTGGAAGTATAGGTTTGTGTTGGGCGGGTCTGTTACAGGTTGGTTGATTTTAGGTGCCAATAGGTGATGCCCAGATTTTGGCCTTCACGCTCGAGCGGGAAGTTTTAACGCTTGAGCGGGTCCCTTCGTTGTTGCTTCTCCGCTCGAGCGGGAATTTTGACGCTCGAGCGTGATTTTCCATTCCCAGTATTTTGCTCTGCAGTTCTTCCGCTCGAGCGGTAGTTTTTACGCTCGAGCGTGATCCTTTGTTTTTGCTCCTCCGCTCGAGCGGGGAGTTTGACGCTCGAGCGGGTGCCAGCGCCTGCAAAACTTCTGGAAGGGTGCAATCGACGCTCGAGCGGCTTTCTTCACGCTCGAGCATGATTCTGTGTCTTACGCTCGAGCGGGGCTTTCTACGCTCGAGCGTAGAGTCGATTATATCAGTCCGTGATTTCACTTTTTGGATCACTTTTTGAACCTACTTTTCCTTCATAACTTTTTAAAAAAACCGCCCCTGGAGTGTTTTTTTTATCTCTCTCTCTCTCTCTACACACCTTCTCTCTTTCGATTGATCTACTTAGAGTGAGTTTCTACCTTAGATCCTTTATTAAAAAGTTAGAGTGAGTTGAGGGCTTCATTTTAATCTGAGAAACTTGGGATTTGGAGCACGTTGGTCTTTGGTCTCATCTTCATCTTCTCCATACGGGTTATTTTCTCGAGGTAAGGATTTTCCTACTCCATTTTATATGCTTTGTTCTAAGTTTGGTATTTTGATAGTTGGGACACTTTGAAAATTTTGGGAAAAAAACCCTAGTTGAATTGCTAAATTGATTTGAGTAATTAATTTAAGGAAATTGGGAATTTGGTTAAATCCTGAAATTGGGGAATTTATTGATTAAATGGTGTAGTTGGATAATATAAATCACTCGCCTTATTGAATTGATAGTATATTTATTTTTCGAGTCTAGAAATAACTGTTTTGGGCTATCGGTGGAGGATAGTCGTGCTTGTTGTAGACATTGCAGCGGATTAGGGAAAATTGAAACTAATCAATTTGTTAAGTCATAAATTTAGACTATTGAATTAATACAGAAATTACATGTATTGATTGAGCCATTGCATATGCATATTGTTTGGGAGGAGATAGGGGATGTACTCCACGGTTTTAGGGGAAGATAGGGGATGGACCTCTAAACCAGATTTTTGTTTGGGAGGAGATAGGGGATGGACTCCATTAGCACCATTTTTATGTGTGCTTATTATATTGAAGTGTTTTTTACATGATAATGATACAAGCCTAAAACATTTTATCAAACACTTAATAAGTAAGGAATATAGAACCAAATGATAGTAAATGGGTTGATTTTGCGAATGCGAAACCCAAACCCAAACCCAAAATCAAAATCAAATTCGTGAAACCCAACCAACTCTTCATAAAAGTGTAAGAAAAATCAAATTCTTGTATATTATCTGTATAAGTTTAAGAAAAATCAACTGATCAATTTCTTATAAAAGTGTAAGAAAAATCAAATTCTTGTATATTATCTGTATAAGTTTAAGAAAAATCAACTGATCAATTTCTTATAAAAGTGTAAGAAAAATCAAATTCTTGTATATTATCTGTATAAGTTTAAGAAAAATCAACTGATCAATTTCTTATAAAAGTGTAAGAAAAATCAAATTCTTGTATATTATCTGTATAAGTTTAAGAAAAATCAACTGATCAATTTCTTATAAAAGTGTAAGAAAAATCAAATTCTTGTATATTATCTGTATAAGTTTAAGAAAAATCAACTGATCAATTTCTTATAAAAGTGTAAGAAAAATCAAATTCTTGTATATTATCTGTATAAGTTTAAGAAAAATCAACTGATCAATTTCTTATAAAAGTGTAAGAAAAATCAAATTCTTGTATATTATCTGTATAAGTTTAAGAAAAATCAACTGATCAATTTCTTATAAAAGTGTAAGAAAAATCAAATTCTTGTATATTATCTGTATAAGTTTAAGAAAAATCAACTGATCAATTTCTTATAAAAGTGTAAGAAAAATCAAATTCTTGTATATTATCTGTATAAGTTTAAGAAAAATCAACTGATCAATTTCTTATAAAAGTGTAAGAAAAATCAAATTCTTGTATATTATCTGTATAAGTTTAAGAAAAATCAACTGATCAATTTCTTATAAAAGTGTAAGAAAAATCAAATTCTTGTATATTATCTGTATAAGTTTAAGAAAAATCAACTGATCAATTTCTTATAAAAGTGTAAGAAAAATCAAATTCTTGTATATTATCTGTATAAGTTTAAGAAAAATCAACTGATCAATTTCTTATAAAAGTGTAAGAAAAATCAAATTCTTGTATATTATCTGTATAAGTTTAAGAAAAATCAACTGATCAATTTCTTATAAAAGTGTAAGAAAAATCAACAAAAATCACTCTTAAAAATATCAGTTTCTTTTCTTCAAAAACAGGCTGAGTTTAGTGCCATTTTCATTTTAGATGTCTTAATTTTTTGTGTCATTAGAAACAAAAAGTTTGAAAACACGGCTTTATGATTATGCAAAAACATTTTCAAAATCCAAAAGATTATCCCCAAAACAGTTTTTCAAAATCCGATTTTTCTATTTTTAATAACAGAAAACAAAAAAAACGAAGGCATTTCCAAAAGTGCCCTAAATATTGTAGAAAGCACTACCTTCTACTGAAAGGAATTCCACAGTTTTCCATCCTACTCCTAGTTCCTAAAGTACTATAACCCCAGCCTATCCTCAAAATTGTAACCTTCTACCAAAATGCAGACTTTAAACCATTACCTCAAATGAAACCCCTTATTCCTATTTCTAAAACCCATTTTTCCAACACATTTCCAGCCGTATCTAGCTAGTAATCAAAAAGAGATTTTCAAGTAGTGCATTAAATGCATTGGATGACCACCCTCCAGTATGAACCGTTATCACTTTATTTGTTTCAATCGCAACCTTCTATTAATATTCTGTTATGAAAGAGAATAAAAAAATGATATGTGAGCCGCCTATTCCAATTTTATGACCAAAATTATCACTCAAAAACTGGTTTATTTACAAATATGCAAAAGATCTGTATATATCTTCCCTTTCTCCTACGCGCAACCTAATTTTATGACCAGACGGAAAAATTTATACATACCTCTCACACATATGTATGGAACCCACATCTTAAATGATCAATTTTGTCACTTTTCCATTCTCTTATAGTAGCAAAATGTTAACAGAAAATTAAAATTGAAACAATTCAAAAATCAGGGGGCAAAAAATAACAATTTTTAGTTGAACACAACAGAACTAAAAACCCTAGGCCTAAATTCCAGACTCAAATTTTGCAAACATATAAATTGATCTAAAACCTTAAAAAAATTGAAATAAAACGAAGAAGAAGAAGAAAAGATTACCTGGCAAGATAATGTCGATGTTGAAAGTGCCACCTTTAGGCTTGATGCTTATGCCCGAGACATCGTTGTCTTTGTTGCATTCCTGAAGCTCCTTTTGTACGCGAGCGAAATCCACCATCTTCAAACACAATTTACAGAGAGAGAGAAAGAGAAAGCGAGAGTGCGAATGTGTGTATAAATACGCATCGGACACCCTCGATAAAAATGGTGCTAATGGAGTCCATCCCCTATCTCCTCCCAAACAAAATCTGGTTTAGAGGTCCATCCCCTATCTTCCCCTATCTTCCCCTAAACCGTGGAGTACATCCCCTATCTCCTCCCACACAAAACAATGTATGCAAATGCAATGCTCAATCAATACACGTATTTTCTGTATCAATGGAATAGTCAAAATTAATGACTTAACCAATGTGATTAGTTTCAGTTATTCCTAATCCACATGCAATGTCTACAACAATCACGACTATCCTCCACCGATAGCCCAAAACAGTTATTTCTAGACTGGAAATAAATATATCAACAATTTAATAGGTGAGTGATTTAAATCATCCAACTACACCATTTAATCTATGAATTCATCAATTTCATGAATTTAACCAAATTCCCCAATTCCCTTAAATTAATTTTACAAATTAATTAATTAATACAACTAGGGTTTTTCCCAAAATTATCTAAGTGACCTCAACATCTTAAAATACCAAAACTTAGAACAAAGCTTATAGAATAGAGTAGGAAATCCCTACCTTGAAGATCACAACTAAAATAGAGAAGATGGAGATGGTGACCCAAAATCCAAAGTGCTCCAACTCCTCTCTTTTTCAGATTAAAAGAAAGATCTCGTGAAGCTCTACCTTTCTTCCAAAGGAACTAGGGTAGAAGACCACAAGGAATAGATCAAATCTTAGAGAGAAGGTGAGAGTAGAGAGAGAAACTCTCAAATGGCGGTTTTTAAAGGTTAAGAAAGAAAAGGTAGGTCAAAAAGTGATCCAAAAAGTGAAATCACGGACTGATATAATCGACTCTACGCTCGAGCGTAGAAAGCCCCGCTCGAGCGTAAGACACAGAATCATGCTCGAGCGTGAAGAAAGCCGCTCGAGCGTCGATTGCACCCTTCCAGAAGTTTTGCAGGCGCTGGCACCCGCTCGAGCGTCAAACTCCCCGCTCGAGCGGAGGAGCAAAAACAAGGGATCACGCTCGAGCGTAAAAACTACCGCTCGAGCGGAAGAACTGCAGAGCAAAATACTGGGAGATGGAAAATCACGCTCGAGCATCAAAATTCCCGCTCGAGCGGAGAAGCAACAATGAAGGGACCGCTCGAGCGTTAAAACTTCCGCTCGAGCGTGAAGGCCAAAATCTGGGCATCACCTATTAGCACCTAAAATCAACCAACCTGTAACAGACCCGCCCAACACAACCTATACTTCCAATACAAAGAGATTAAAGGACAACAGCAACCAATAAGTAATGACAGGATCCACGGAACCTAAGTCCGGATACAATAATTTAAAGAGAAAAGACCGGGGTCGCTATAACGCCAAATGTTCAAAAGGGTACCTCAGCAAGACTACCAAATATACCTCTCACACCTAATACTGAGAAGTGAAAAGAGGATCAAGCAGTACAACAGTAGTCTAGATCCAAGGGTTGTGTTCCCATCATGGTAGAGCCTATGACCGGTCAACCTTTTGGCAAGCTTTTTCAGGCAAGCCTTCGGCAAACCGTCCAGGAATAGCAGATGGCAAATACAGTGACTTAAACGCATCAATGCAAATGCAATACAAAGAAATATATAAGTGTAGATAAAATTTCATATCGTGATATTGAAGTCAAGTTCTCTAAATCCCCAACAAAGTCGCCAGAAACTGTAGCTCCATTTTTTTCGCGCCCCCTTTTGAAAAGCGAATTAAGCCCTACAGTTCAGACTCCCACGGTTCTGAATCTAATCTCACAAGTGCAATGTGAAATTGATAAACACCAAAGAGTCCAAATCCGGCAAATCTTTTGGAAAATCGATTTTGAATCAAAATGCCAAAAATGGACTACTTTGCCAGATACAGGGTCGCCACCTAAATATTTTATTTGGGGAAATTTAGGAAACCCATGACTCGTGCCAAAGGCCACGTGTCCATCATCACCAAAATTGTCTTGGCTCGGGAACTTAGGTACGAGAGCGAAAGATCATGAATGAATTGAGCACCCCCACTCGCCCGATCAAAGATCCGCCTCTATTAATCATGATATGAATCTTATTTACATTATATGCTCTTGTTTCGGTCTATTAGGCTAGCATTACTATATGATGCGCACACACACATGTATAGACTGACTTGCAAGAATTGGAACATTTCGAGTCATGTTTGTTTTGAAATTTGTACCACTTGAAAAAGTGATCGCATATGAACATTACCCAAATCATTCCAATTCAAGAAACAAGCCTTCATCCACAAGCATTCAAGCATTTTATCATTTAAGCAATTAGCCTCATAACAAGCATGCTAAACATGACAGCAATCACACTCATGCGATATGCTAAAGCGAGTAAAGGCTTACCTAGTACTCCAAGCCAATAAGAGAAACGAGTTAGAAAAAATGCATGATCCTAACTTATGCAATATGACTAATGCAACGCATGCGATATGTAATTAATAGGCTCGGCTACTAATATAGCATATGAAGCAATTTGATAACATGCAGTCTAGGCACGTATTCAAAGAAGTATTAAACTAACAATGCAGTTAGAATGATGAACCAAGCCTTGGTGCATGTAATACAAATGGATGCAAACATGGAGTACACTAAACAAAACATGATGTCCCTAAATTAATCATCATAAGCTAGCAAATAAAACGGAGAAAGATGTGGGGTTGGAAGACATACACATTATTACATTGCGCTCTCACGAAGGAGAGACCGAATGAACTAACTAGCTAATTAATTAAAGCTAAGCTAATTATTACAAAACCAAATGAAATTAGCCAAACTACTTAACTAATTATTACAAACCGAATCATTTAACTCACTATTCTAGCTAATCAAATTACAGCACTTTACAAAATTAACTAGCTACAACTAATTAATTACAACAAATATTTAATCAAAATATTTAAACTTAAACAAGCTTGGCATGCGAGGAATGCTCATGCACGTGCTTGGTTTTTACCCAAAAAGCCACTATTTTGCTTCCGGAGAGCCTCTGTTGCACAATAGGACACATACATTGTTGCCCACTTCCAGAATAACTCTACTTTGCCTCAAAAACACACTGCTAAATTTTGCATTAGTGGCCGGCCGGCCAATGATGAGGCTTGCCGGCCACCAGTGATAGCCAGCCAGCCATCAAAGGTGGCCTGTTGGCCATAGAAAGTGGCTTGCCGGCCACTGCTGCCCAGTTCACCTTGCTACACCAGAGGACAAACAGCGCATGCATAGGGTAGTTTCAAGGATTTGTTTGCACAACTCACCCCTCATTTTCATGAACAAATAAAAGGAGTAGTAAACTTGGTCCACAAACCATCAACTCAAACAATTTCATTGCATGATGGCTCATGAACCAAAGTGTGCAAGTTCAATAAATGCAATGAAATGAGACTCTCATAGCCATCTCCCTATCACGGAAGATCAAGGGAAGTGGTGACCTTGGAAACTTGAATCATTTCATCACTAGTAAGTATGAAATGGCCCAAGTTCCATGTGTTCAATTAATGTTTGATTGAACACGACACTTTTTATTAGCTTGCACTTTTTAAGCCTCAATTTTATTACATCATTTTAGATTACCAACCATTCTTTAATGGATTGAGTCCAAAGGGTGAGTTTAAGTTCTCTAATGGAAAGAGAGCTCAAACCAAGAGTTGTCTTAGGCATGAAATAGACATCATACCATTGGTAATGAACCCCCTAAGGGATTAAACCATTAAGCATGACACCTTAATCTCATGCTTTAGACAAATAAGTTGTTTGAACCACTTTCAGAGCAAAACAAAAGCCAAGAAAGAAGGGAGGTTGCAGAGATGATTAAGTGTGATTGCAAGTATGGAAAGCCATAAATAAATGCAATCAACTCAAAGAAGATGGTGTCTAAGGCCTAGAATACCAAACTCGTGAGGACTATTACACTATAAGCTTGCAAAACAAAGTTCAAATGCAACTATCAACCAAAAACGGTGCTAAAGCAGGTCTAACACAGTCCTAAAACATAATGGAATTCAACTAAAAGATGCTAGATTAATATGCTACAACCGCTTCTGGAGAAAAAAAAGTTTCTGGTAAGCATACATGCAGACTAGTCGGGTGACTTCTTCATTGTCATCTGCCTTTTTGCCTTTTAATGCCTCAGTCAAAGGGGTGTGTATCCATTTTGAAGTCAACTGGATGAAATTTTTGCACCTTTTGTTTATAATGCCAGTCTTTGGTTTCGTACCATATGATATCTCCATTGGTTTGGTGCCACAGTCCATACCAAAAATTAGCTTAATGTCGCTGTCGTATATGTTCATCTTCTTCTCCCCAATGTAGAAGGCATCTTTTGAAGCCTTGTACATTTGTAGGACATGCACAACAATGTCGTCGTACTTCATGCATTTGTGAAGGTCGATCTCATCATTTCTCAATGCATCTAATAAATACCAGAAAGGTGTTTGTCGCAGGCAGCCGAGTTGTGCTTGTGTGACTTATATGCTTTTCATTAATTTCACCAGTCCGGTCATGTTAGATCTGTAGTTGGCACACCGTATGTCAACATTGTTGTTAGTATTTGCATGTGGGCTTTCTTTCTTGACATGGTACTCATCTCTTTTTTGCTTTGAGGTTTTCTTCTACGCAATATCTGCAAAATAGAGCATAAAGAAAATTAAGACAAGGCTCATGTGATTAGCATAGTGGCACATATGTGAACATTCACAACATTGGCATAGGTGTGAATGTTCATAGTTGTGTGCATGGGTGTGAATATCCACATCTGTCCATGGATGGGGATGTTCACTGTGTCAGCAAAAACACAATGTGCATAGTGTGTGTTTGTGTGTAAAAATCAATGTATGTTTAGAATTGTGTTGTGAACATTCACAGTTCTAATTTGGATGACAATGCACACACTACGGTTAGCAACAACAATTTGATTGGCCAAAAATTTTCAATCCATGTGAATGTTCACAGCTTTCAACAACTACAACAATAACATCTGAAACAATTTGATTGGCACAACATTTTTTAATCCATGTGAATATTCACAGCTTTCAACAACAACAACAATAACATCTCAAACAATTTGATTGGCACAACATTTTTCAATCCATGTAAATGTTCACATCTTTCAACAACAACTTAAACAATTTGCTTGCCCAACAAATTTCAATTTCATGTGAATGTTCACATCTTTCAATAACAACAATAGCAACAGTTGAAACAAATTTGCTTGCCCAACAATTTTCAATTTCATGTGAATGTTCACATCTTTCAACAACAACAACAACTGAAACAATTTTCTTTGTCCAACATTCTTTCAATCCATTTGAATGTTCACAGATTTGAACAAAACATAATGGCAACTGAAATGTTTTTTGGTAAAAAAAACCCATATAATTGGGGATTGGGATTGAGGGGTTCGGATTAACGATTAAGGCATGAACAATAACAATATGAAGTTATATATATTGTATGAATAGAAACAGGGGATATTTGTGAAAGTTCACAATGTGGTTTGTTGAAGAAGAGATTTAGGGTTTACATACAAGAATGATTAGAGTACTTACGTTTTTTGCCCATTTCGATGGTTGCACTATTACAAATGGTCGTCGAAGGTGATTTTGATGAAAATGGAACTTACTGATGTTCAACAATGGTGATTTGTACAATTTCGACGACCAACGGTGTAGGCATGACGAAGAAGACGATGCGATGATGGGACGATGAGAGTCTTCTGGGCGTTGAGATGATATGGAATACAATTTTGGATTTTTGGAATGGTAGAGATACTGTGCGTGATTTTCTGCAAGAGGAGAGGGGAAAATAGATGGTTATTTGATTCAAAGGATAGGCACCTGTTTGTTTCAGGTTTTACGGTCTTTTAGTATGAAACGGGACCTAATGGAATATTACAAAACACTATGGGTCTTATGGAATAGGAATCTTAGAGAGTGGATTTATTTAAAAAGCAACCTAAAAAAAACTAATATGTTTGGGATGACGTTTTGGTTTTTTATGAAAAGAAGTTCAAAAAGTAGAGAGAAAATGGAATCTTTGACTTTTTGGTATTTGTTGTTGACTTTTTGGTTTTTATAGTGACTTTTTGGCTTTTAGGCTAAAAAGTGATGTTGTCAAACAAGGCCTTAGATTTTGAAATATGATTTTACTGACAAAACTTATTTAAAGCGATTGTATTTTGATGATAATCAAAACCACGATTTTTTCGTTGGAATTATATATAATCCATGCCAGCTTTTCATTTTGAAATCAAATAATGTAAATATGTTTCTGTGTCATTTTGATAGTCAATATTTCAATATTCAAAGTATTAAATATGTATTAAATTTGTCCTGTGATGACTGGGGGTGTCACTAGTTTTGTTTTCCTCGTTTAACCTTGGGTTTGTCTTGTTGGGGGTGTTGGGTTGACTTGGAACCATGTTAACTAATCGGGTTTGTTGCATTCCGGAGTTTCCCTCAAAATTTTTGCTTTTGTTTGTCCCGGTGTTGAATTTCTCTGGTTTCGGAGAGTGCGAGGTCAGGTCCAAAGTGCCTAGAATTGAGCTAAGAAAATTATGGGCTGGAAAGACCAGGGCCGCACGCACGAGGCCTTGAACCGCACGTGCGGTAGATCAAGCCACACATGCGGGGAGGTGTCATTTTCAGCCTTTCACACTGTATTATATGCAAGCATGGGGCGAAGTGCGGATTGGAGGGCCGCACGTACGGGAAGCAGGCTCCGCACGTACGAGGCACGTGCCATACGTGCAAGATGCTGGGCAGTCCGAAACCTCTATTTTTTTTTTCTTTAGGGCTATGTGTGTATCACTTTTAAACCATCTCTCTCTCTCTAAAAATCATTTCCTCTCCCTTCTCTCTACATTCTATACACCAAAACACTTAGAATTTTTGATCCATTTGGATCTATTGCATTTCTAACCCAAGTTCCTTCATCAAAGTTGAAGAGCTCCTCAAGAGCTACATTGTGTACGGTGGAGATTGAGTTTTGGCGCCATCAAATTCTAGGATTTCTGTAGACACCCCATTTTTGACCGTCCTCAAGACTTGGACGTCATTGTTTGAACACTCGATGACCATCCATGCTTGTGTTCGTTTTGAGTTCTCGGAGGCCTCGGTCGCATGCCTTGCCTCAAGATCTCTCAACTTGTCTATTTTGTGCATGGTTGTGGACCAAGGACTTGTGTTTTGCTTCTGAGGGAAGAGGGTGGCTTGTTTGCCATCCCTTAACCCATCGACCAAGGCTTGAGGCCATCGGCCTTGTTTTTTTGCCATCGGCCAAAAGTGTTGGCCAATCGGCACATTATTTGGTCGGCTGGCACATATGTTGGTCGATCGGCCATGTTTTCTGACTGAACCCTATTCATCTACTTTATGCAGATCTTTTATGCCAGCTGCATGCACAATTCACACCCTCCATACACGTGTATGGAGGGATTTGTACCTTTGCTTAGCTTGCTTAGGAAGCCTTAGAATTCGATTTCTATAAGAAGGGAGCTCCTCCTCCCTTCTCAGAGGTTCTGGAAATTAGGGTTAGAGAAGTTGTATCTATCTACCTCTAGATCTCTCTCTCTTTACATATTTGTGTGCATTTATGCTCTAAAGGGTGTTTTGTTCATACTATTGCACACAAACACCTAGCAATACACCATCCTCTTGGAGCTGAGGTCTCTTGAGGTTGATTTTAGAGTTCTTGGGTTGGTTTGAACTTAGAAAACCTGCTGGAGCTTTGTTCTTGAAGAGGTTCTACAAGGGTGAGCATTCTTGCTTTTAATACCCCATTCTTGCTTAAGCTTTTAGCCCTTCTTTCTTATTGTTTTAAGCTTAGCTCTTAACTGATAAAAGTTCTAATTTTTGATGGTTTGGATCTTTGTTTAAGGTCTCTTCTTGGTTTGGGGTTGTTTACCCCTTCCAAGGCCTTGTTAGGCCTTGTTTTAGGCCATCTCTTTTGGCCCTTGTTCTTAGCTTTGGATGACCTTTCTACCATTGAAATCCAGAGGATTTCCAGTGGTGGAAAGGTGGTTTTGAGGTCTTAAATAGGAGAGGGTCATCCCCTCTCCTTGCTGTCTTGTATGCTAATATAAATGGCTTATATTGGTAGTATGTTTGCTTAGCTTGTTTCAGCTCAATTTCAGCAAGTATTTGGTGTCATTTTGCCATGTTTTACCTCTGTCTAAGGTTGGTTTAATGGCTCCTTTCATGCACCATATACTTGTCTTGTAATCCTTTCATTCGCCTTAACATGCATCATGCTTTAAGCCATGTTTCTAGCATGATTTTGGCTCAACTCCATGAAGCTTTTAACCTTGTTGTAACATGCTTAAGCTCTGATTTGAGTTGTTTTGACCATATATGCCATGCTTTGTATAGCCATAAGGCATTCTAGCTTGTTAGCCTTAAGTGTCCAAGTCACTAGCATCCTTTACTTGGACCATTTCAATGATTTGGCATCATTTGTTATACTATTTCAGTCCATGTTTCATGCTCAAACACTTGCACTTGTCACTCCTTTAATGCTTTAAAGAGTTGATGTTTTATGCCTCATGAATGGGTCATTGTGTATGCCATGATGTTTAGGTCTTTGGGATGCAATCTAAGTGGGGTTTTGGTCTTACTTTACCATGCCATAACTCTATTTTCCATTGCTTAAATCATGCCATGTTTGGTTTTGATAGGTGTGGTGTAACACCTCTTTTGTAGCCTTGCATGCCTCATGCTTTTGGCCCTTTGTTCTAGCTTATTTTGGCTTTGGTCCTTGCATGTTTTAGGCTCATTTTGGTATGATCTAGGACTGTTTTGGATTATACTTGCCATTTGCTTCTTGTTTTGCATAGCAATGGTTTGAACCCCTTGGGTAGCCTTGACCCTTGAGTCTTCTTGCATGATTTGCTTGCTTTGTTTGATTGGTTTGGCACCTTTCCTAACATAATTTCAGAGCTTACCATGTATGTCACATATCCATATTTGTCCCCTTTCAAGTGTTCTTGAAAGTTTCTCTCCTATGCTTAGGTGATAGGCCAATTGGCATGTATGTTTGTATGTACCTTTGTCTTCATTTCCATAGCATTTCGGCCACTGATTTGGGCATGTTTAAGTCCATCCTTTCACATGTTGTTGCATGTTTACCTCGCATGTTGTCACATGCTTGTTGCATACTTGGTACATTATATGTTGTTGCATATCAGTTCCCTTGCATGTTGTGGCACGCTAGTCCTATTACATTATGTGTACATGCTTGTTGCATGCTCATCCATCTTGCATACTTGTTAGATTACATGTTGTTGCATGTTTGTTATTGGTATTGTTGTTGCATGCCTGTTACATTGTATGCATGCATGTTTGCATGCTTAGGTTGCATATCGCTTGCTTGCATGCTCATGTTGCATTAGCTTGCTTGCATGCTTAAGTTGCATTGCATTGTGTGTGCATTCCCTTGCCTCTTGATCAAGCATGATAGAGGTTGGGGCCCCTTATGTGTTTTTGTGCATTTCATTTGATATTGAATTGCACACTTGGCTCCTTTGGCCATCATGCATTGAAATGCGTGATTGGTGGTCCGAGGGTCGAGAAATACACACCTTTGAGTCTTAAACATGATAAGGGGTGTAGTTGTGCAGACATCATCTTGTAAATGTATTGTCATGCTCTGTTTGTCCTCTGCTACAGCAGCAGGAGCTTTTCACAGGAAGAGATGGTCGATCGACTATGTTCAGTGCCGATCGGCAACAAACATCTGGCCGAGAGCCTTACATTTGGTTGATGACCAATTTCCCTTGGCCGATGGCCTCACAGCATGCCCACAAGGTGGTTCGGAAGTGTCACAGAAGTTGGCACAATTTTCAAAGGTACAGAGCAGTGCAAACAGAGGCAACATGTGGCATGGCAACGGATTTCCGAGCGAAGTCGATCGAGCATGCATTTGTCCGTCTTATCGAGGCCGCTTTACTATTTTTATAGGTTAATTAATTTGTTTAATTAGTTAAGAGTTGTGTAATAATTAATTATCTTGTTAGTTAGTTAATTAGTTAATTAGTTAATTTGTATTATTCTTTCGGTCCCTCCGTCGAGAGGGCGCAATTGCGTAATAAGTGTGCGTGTGTGTGATACATGTCTTCCAACCTCCATTTCTTTCTCCGTTTTACTTAACCGCTTACGATGGTTAGTTTTAGGGCATATTTCATTTAATATCCTTATGCTTGCATGTTTGCATCCATTCATCTGTATTGCATGCACCGGGCTCGGTGCATCATACTAATCGCCTCGTATTTCAATTCCGATTTGAATACATATATCAAGTATTGCATCTCACATGCCATTTTAGAATAGCCGGGCCTATTTCTATTTGCATTTTGCATGTGTTGCATTAGCCATCTTAACATGAGCTAGGATCATTCATTTGATTTGATTACTAACTAGTTTTTGTTTTGGCTCGGAGTACACTGTAAGTGTTTATGCTTTAGCATCTTACATGTGTGTGAGTGTTAACATGACAGCATGCTTGCCATGAGGCTAATTGCTTATGTGATATAACTGCTTGAATGCCTGTGGGTGAAGGTTAGATTACTTGAATTAGAACAATTCATCGAAATCCGCATTTTAGCCTACTTGCGAGTAGCAAACTTCAAACCATTTCCAAACAAACGGATATGCGATGCTTTGTTCCAAATTAGGCGATATAGTCTGTACTTGTGTGTTGTGCGCATCACATAGTAATACTAGCTAATTAACCGGAATAAGAACGCATGTGTTTTCAAAAACAAGATATCATGCTTAGTATAGGCCGATCTTTGATCGGGCGAGCGGGGGTGCTCATTGCATGACCTTCCCCAACCGTACCCAAGTTCCCGAGCTGAGGCAACTTTGGTGATGGCGGACACGTGGCCTTAGGCAACGAGTCAGGGTTTCCTAAATTCCCCCAAAATAAAATATTTAGGTGGCGACTCTATATCTGGCAAAGCAGTCCATGTATGGCACTTCTTTCTTAAAAATCAGTTTTCCAAAACGATTTGTCGGATTTGGACTCTTTGGTGATTTATCGGTCTTGCATCGCACTTTGCAAGATTAGATTCAGAACCATGATATTGAGTCCGAACTGTAGTATGCTAGAGAACAAAACGAGATTTCCTCAGGAGTTCTCTGGGAGCACGTCTACAGTTTCATCTTCTTTTCTCTTCAAGAACTTGAGCCAGGGACTTCTTTGAGTTATATGTACTTGTTTATGCAAGATTGGTGTTGATTTCAAACCTTTCTTAAAGATATTATAAAGGTTTTGGTTTTTGACTCATGAAATTAGTAGCTTGTTAAAAAAATTCATCTTTTGTTTCATTCGAAGATTCTTTTTGGATAGTTGAAGCACATTGAAATAAAAATGATGTTTTTAATGAGATTTTACCAAGAAATGAAGAAATACATTGTTTGGGCGAAAAACCTAGGATTTGGGGCTTTCAAGAGATATAGAGATGTATGTGATTGACATTGTTAATATGCTATTTTGTGGGCTAAGGTTTGTAAAGGATGAGAACTCTTTTATTATTATTATGTATAAAATGATGATTTTCATGGGGCATGAGGATTGCAAATGTGGTAAATTGTTGCTCAATGTTGATATAGTCTTGTGAAGGCTAAAATATTAAAAGAAGTAGGAAATAAAGAAATGTTGTTGTTTATTGATAGAACTAAATGAACACGTGGCTATTTTGTGAAATGGCATGGAAAGGAGAAATGGGGATTTTTTTATCCTCTTGGGATTATTGTTAAAATATGTGAACATGGGAAAATAAATATTGTTGCATTGGTTTTGTTGCATTACTTATCCCTTCAATTGGTTATCATATATTTAATTTGAGTTTGGAAACTTGCATTGAGAAAGGAAAGTTTATAATTGAGCTTTTATTGAAATGTTTTGGGGTAAATCTATTGGTAAGTTCGGATAGGAGGTGTAGATGATATTGGTTAAGTTGGCCTGAGTGTCCGGGGTGAAAGACCGAAAACACGCGTAGATGAGGTATTACTTCCTTTCTGATTAGCAACCAGTAAAGTGGGGTTTTTGGTAGTGCTTGATAGTCTCCCTCGTTGTCATCGTCAATATTCATCATCAAAATAAACAACATTTTATGAACAAAAAATACACATCAACTTAAAAAAGGTTAATTACCCTTTTGGTCCGCAAAATATACGATATGTTTCATTTTGGTCTCCAACATTTTAATTGTTATAATTTGTAAAGGAACAATTTTTAATTTCTTAGATGTCATTATAGTAACATTGTTGAAAATTAATTAGCTTAAATAACATTTTCTTTCTTTCACCCAATCTTTATTGAAGCACTACTCTATTTCTTTTGCAGGCAGCGTTCGTGAATGGCAAAGTCTACAACGACCCAAAGCTTGCCACAGCCGGTGACTTCTTCTTTTCTGGCCTCTTGACTCCTCAAAACACATCAAACCCAGTTGGGTCGAAGGTCACTCCCGTAAACATTATGCAAATATTAGGTCTCAATACTCTCAGCATTTCCTTAGCTCACATTAACTTTGCACCTTATGGCCTCAACCCACCCCACACGCACCCTCATGCAACTAAGGTCATTGTGGTCTTGGAATGTACTCTTTACGTCGGTTTTGTGACCTCCAACACTGACAACCGTCTCTTTATAAAGGTCTTGACCCAGGAGATGTTTTTGTGTTCCCATAGGGTCTTATTCACTTTCAATTTAATAATAAAAAGACTAATGAGGTAGCTCTTGCTGCCCTAAGTAGCCAAAATCCAAGAACTATTACTGTTGCTAATGCGATGTTCGAGTCAAATCCAAGGATTTTTTATGATGTTCTTGCTGAGGCATTCCAAGTTGACAAGAAGGTGGTAGACTATCTTCAAGCTCAATTTTGGTGGCCCGACAACTAGAGAAAGAAAGATTAGAGAACCTATGAATCTATTATTTGTTAAACTTTAAATAAATACGATGCAATATAGCATAAATAAGTGGATTGTTATTTTCCTATGATTTTATAATAATCAAGTTTGTTAAATAGTATTCTCTCTCTCTCTCTCTCTCTCTCTCTCTCTCTCCTCATAAAATGATGACACTCTCTTGATCTTTCTCTAGGCTTCCATTTCAAACTTTTGGTTATGGTAATCTTCCAATTATTTTCGGCCTAGCATTGGCCTGACTCAACTGAACCCTAAAACATATGGGTTGGGGTTACGCTTGGACTAAAGGATAGGAATTCTGGGCCTCATGGGTGTTTTGAGGCCTGGCCCAAAACTTGACCCATAGGACCATTCCAAAAGCCCACATTGGACCCATATACACTAAACAATTGGTTTATTTTTTCACTTTTATCTCTCTTTTTTTCCCTTCTTATGTGAATATATGCATTTTTAGTAAATAATAATTTTAACAATAAAAAAAATAGCATGCCATCTATATGAAACTAGTAATTAAATTTCTATGAGATTAAAGATGCACATAATTCAATAACATAATCATAACTGATGTAATTTTGTATTTCAATAAAAAAAAATTAAAAAAGAAAAAGAATTCATGATTGAAAAAGTGACTATATTTGTTTTGATGTACTTCAAAATTTTGTATTACAAATCTTTATTTTTTAATACCTTTGAAATTTAATTTAAAAAAAAAATCAGAATTAAAGCTGAAAGTTATGTCAAATTAGGCCCATATGAGCTAAGCCTGCCCTGAGACCCATAGGCCCATTTTTTTAAGCACATGAATAGGTTTTGGGTTTTAAAAATATAAGATGGGCGGGCCTGAACCCAACCTATTATTGACCAATTAAAGTTTATGGATGTGGGCTGTATTAAAACATTCAACTTAAAACCATTGATTATGAGTGTAGAGACTCTTATCACGCCAATGTTATACTGTTAGTTATTTTCATAAATATTTCAAATACTAAACAAACGAAATTGATAATGTAAATATGAAATAAATAAGATTGTGATAAAATTAAAATCGACTCAAAAAAATAAAGCGAAAAGTATTTGTTACTTAATATTTAGAATACAAAATTTATGACAACAAAATAAAAATATTAGCTTTGTTTTCTTTAATCTTATTAAAAGTAGTCAACATAACTACAGTTAATTGATGAAAAATCAAATCCTATTGGGTCATATGTTATTTAATCTAAGGTTTAATCTTTTTTGGTGATAAGGACATGTGTTGAAAAATAGTTGGCGCCGAAAAAGTCTCTAAAAAATTGATAGGAAAAAGTAGCCAGTGGCTGGTGGCAATGAAGTAGACTGATAGATGACATTGGTTAGATGGGTGAATAGATAGGTGATACGTGTACAAATATGTGAACATTTGGATAGATACGTGACACATGTATAAATAGGTGACGTTTTGAACAGATAGACAAATAGCTAAGATTTGAACAGACATGTGTCATTTTGGTCAAATAATGTCCTTTTGGCCCAAGAAGGTTTTAGTTTGGGCCTATTGGCCCGAAAGTTTCAAGAATGGACCATTGGCCTCAGAACATCTACAACGGGCTTTTTAAAAGAGGCATCTTGGCTATTATAGCTACCATCATCCTATTTTACCTCTTCCAATGGACTAGCTACTACATTAATCATTTTGACAAAAAAATTTCAAGCTAGCTACATATAGAGAGCTTTGGGAGGCTCTTTCAATAGTTTGTGTGGATAAATATGTAAATTAAAAAATAGCATTGGAGTTTCTGTACGTGCCCATCTAACTATAAAAATTTATAAAATTTATTGCATTTTCTTTTAAAAACAAAAACTCAAAAATTATAGGATAAATTATAAATATACCCCTTGACATTTACATAGAAGATGGATTGTTCCCTGTGATTTTAAAAATTACATCTTGTCTCTTTAAGTTTCTAATTACATAACAATTGACCTATTTTATTAATAAATCATGAACTCAATTAGCAATTTTTAATGATATCATAAATATATTTTAATCAATTCAAGTAATTTTATTATTGTATAGGAGAGTAGTTAATAATTTTACTTTTTATGACAATTATGTTAAATAAAAAATTCTGACAATGGTTTATTTATAATTTTCAAAACTATAAGAGCCAATCTGTATTTTAATCAAACCTCAAAACATATATTTATAATTTATCCAAAATTATAGTTATAATTTACCTAAGAAAAAATGTTAACTCAAAAATTATAGGGTAAATTATAAATACGCTAACCATAGAAGAGAGGACTAGTTAGAAATACATTATTATTATAAGTTTTGTATTGGAAATTATTAGACGATTTCTTAATGATTCTTTTAATCATATATTGATTAAAAGTTCTAAAATTTTTATTATTGTATGGAAGGATAGTTGGAAATTTTATTTTTTCTGTCAACTCTATTAAATGACAAATTCTGATAAAAGAGTATTTGTAATTTTTAGAGCCATAAGGAATAATCTGTATTTTAAATAAAACTCAGAGAATATCTACATATAATCCTTCAAGTTATGAAAATAGTCTCTAACATATACTCATGTATATATTTGCCTTTTTGACAGGGATTTTTATTGATAAATCCCATTTAGAAGTGTTTTAACCCAAGAAGTCCATGAAGGAATTTTTTAACCTATTTAGTTCCATGTATGCATAATTTTATTCTATAAAGTCCTTTTTCTTGATTTAACTATTTTCTTGGACACTTATGCCCTTATATTTAATTTTGATACACTTATATATATTTTTTGAACAGTTAGCAATTTTATGACGTGAACATTCATATTTTAAAATTCCCATTCGTAGGAATGTAAAATTGGCCCGTGGACGGCCCGAAACCAGCCCGCGAGCCAGGGCGGCCCCGGCCCGTTGACAATGTGAATATTCATATTGACATGTTAACATTCACATTAATAGAAGTGTAAAATTGGCCTGTGTCCCGTGGCGGCGTGAAACCCGCCGACGGCCTATGGGCGGCCCCGGTCCGGCCCGTTGATAATGTGAATATTCACATTGACATATTAACATTCACATTGATAAGAGTATAAAATTGGCCCGCGGCCCATGGGCGGCCAAAAGCCCACCTGCGGCCCGGGACGGGCGGCCCAAGGCGGGCCTGGCCCGGCCCGGCCCGTTGACAATGTGAATATTCACATTGACATGTTAACATTCACATTGACAGGAGTGTAAAATTAGCCCGCGCCCCGTGGCTGCCCGAAACTTGCCCACGGCCCATGCGCGGCCCAAGGCGGGCCCGGCCCAGCTTATTAACAATGTGAATATTTATATTGACGTGTTAACATTCACATTGATAAGAGTATAAAATTGGCCAGAGGTCCAGGGCGGGCCCAACCCGGCCCGTTAACAATGTGAATATTTATATTGATATGTTAACATTCACATTGATAAGAGTGTAAAATTGGTCCGCAGCCAGTGGGCGGCCCGAAGCTCGAATGCAGCCCGACCCGTGACATTGTGAATATTCACATTGACATGTTAATATTAACACTGATAGGATTGTAAAATTTGCCCGCTGTCCGAAGCTTGTCCGCGGCCCGGGGTAGGCCCTGCCCGGCCCGTTGACAATGTGAATATTCACATTGACATGTTAACATGCACATTGATAGGAATGTAGAATTGGCCCGCGGCCCGTGGGCTGCCCGAAGCATGCCCACGGCCTGGGACAGGCTCGTTTGGGTCCGGGCCCGAGCCATTTGGTCGAGCCTCGGGTCGGGCCGATGGGCTTGGGCCTAACCTCAGGCTTGGGTCGGGCTTGGGCGGGCCTGGCAATTTTTTTTAATTGTTTTTAATTTTTTCTATCAAAATTTTATTATTTTCCATAAAAAAAGACACTAGGCCTCAGCGCGGGCCGGGCCTCAGCGCGGGCCGGGCCTCGAACCGAGCCTTAAATGGGCCGATGGGCCGGACCAGGCTTCAAAGTGATGGCCCAGGCCCTAGCCTAGGGTCTCGGGCAGCCTACGTTCTTTTTGACTATTCCATTAAATCCTATTTGAGGTAAAAAGACCAAAATATCATTTTCATCTACTTATATTCTATTTAGTCCACATTATTTTCTTATGTTTCAATAAGTCCTATGGGAGACATAATTACCAAAATACCCATAATGTGAATGTTCATATCGTCAATGTAAATGTTCATATCATCAATGAGTAGAGGCCCAGGCCGGCCCATATCGAGCCTCGTGGGTGTCCGAAAAAATCTGGCCCAGCTCGGCCCACGGGCCAAAAAATTAGGCCCAGTCCCTAGCCCTAGCACAAGGGCATTCGGGCTTTGGACGGGCTGATGGATCGAGCCTCGGGTCGGGCCAGTGGGCCTGGGCCTAGCCTCGAGCATAGGTCGGGCTTGGGCAGGCCTGGCTATTTTTTTTTAATTCTTTTTAACTTTTTCTATCAAAATTTTATTATTTTCCACTAAAAAAGGACATTGCGCCTCGGGCGAGCTGGGCCACGGACCGATCCTTGAATGGGCCTTAAGCGGGCTGATGGGCCGGGCCAGGTTTCAAAGTGATGGCCTAGGCCGTAGCCTAGGGTCTCGGACATG
The DNA here is from genome assembly GCF_004153795.1 of Camellia sinensis. Classification (NCBI taxonomy): domain Eukaryota; kingdom Viridiplantae; phylum Streptophyta; class Magnoliopsida; order Ericales; family Theaceae; genus Camellia; species Camellia sinensis. The sequence goes on from NW_021026544.1 coordinate 34,656, forward strand.
CCCGGGTTCGGGCCCAAACGAGCCTGCCCCGGGCCGTCGGCGGGCTTCTGACAGCCCACGGGCCGCGGGCCAATTCTACATTCCTATCAATGTGCATGTTAACATGTCAATGTGAATATTCACATTATCAACGAGCCGGGCCGGGCCGGGCCGGGCCTACCCCGGGCCGCGGGCAAGCTTTGGGCAATGGGCAAATTTTACACTCCTATCAATGTTAATGTTAACATATCAATGTGAATATTCGCATTGTCACGGGTCGGGCCAAGCCTGCCTCAGGCTACGGTCAGGCTTCGGGCTGCTCGCAGGCTGCAGGCCAATTTTACACTCTTATCAATGTGAATGTTAACATGTTAATGTGAATATTCACATTGTCAACTGGCCGGGTCGGGCCCGCCCTGGGCCGCTGGCCAATTTTATACTCTTATCAATGTGAATGTTAACATGTCAATGTAAATATTCACATTGTCAACAGGCCAGGTCGGGCCCGCCCCGGGCCGCCTACGGGTCGTGGGCGGGTTTCGGGTAGCCACGATGCGCGTGCTAATTTTGCACTCTTATCAATGTGAATGTTAACATGTCAATGTGAATATTCACATTATTAACGGGTCGGGCCGGGCCCGTCCCGGGCCGCGGGCGAGCTTTTGGTGGCCCATGGCCCTCAGGCCAATTTTGTACTCTTATCAATGTGAATGTTAACATGTCAATGTGAATATTCACATTGTCAACGGGCCGGCCCGGGCCGCCCATGGGCCGTGGGCGGGTTTCGCGCCGCCACAGGACGCGGGCCAATTTTACACTCCTATTTATGTGAATGTTAATATGTCAATGTGAATATTCACATTGTCAACGGGCCGAACCCGCTCCGACCTGACTCGAATTTTTTTGGGCACCCACGAGGATCGACATGGGCCGGGCCCCTACACATTGACGATATGAACATTCCCATTGACGGTGTGAACATTCACATTAGGGGTATTTTGGTAATTATATCACCCACAGGACTTATTGAAACATAAGAAAATAATGTGAACTAAATGGAACATAAGTAGATGAAAAGGGTATTTTGGTCTTCTTATCTCAAATAGGACCTAATGGAATAGTAAAAAAGAATATGGGTTGGATGGAATAAAGCTCTTAGAAAGTGGATTTATCAAAAAAGCTCCCTTGTAAAAAATAAGCCTTTTGTGACGGCAATAGGTTTACTGTCGCAAAAACCATTGAACATATGCTTCCTACTTTTTGCGACAGAAATTACCATTGCAATAAGTGACTATTGGCAACGGAATATTAGCCATCGCAAAAATCAACTTTTTGCGACGGCAAAATAAGCCATCACAAAACGTTTCGTGTCATATACTCCTTTTTCTAGTAGTGTTTCCACTAATTTGTGTTGTTTGTTTGATTTTCACTAGTTAGTTGTTCCTTGAACTGAATTTTCTTTGGTATTTGAATTTTCCCTGAAAATATTAAACTCTCACCAATTTAGGTTACTTGTTTGACTTTCATTAACTAGTTGTTTCCTTGTGTGTAATTTTCCTTTTGAGATGAATTTTCTCTAGCACTAAGATATCCCCTTTAGATTAATTTTCTATAAACACATTGAACTCTCTTTCTCTCTATGCCTTGCTTGACTTTCTTTGGCTAGTTGTCTCTTTGATTTTCTCTCGAATTTTCTCTAGCATTTGAATTTTCCCTACCCACATTAAACTCCCACTAATTTGTGTTGCTTGTTTAATTTTCACTGGATTTCTGACTTTGAATTTTATTTTTGATCTGTTGGGATGTGTAGTGTTTGTTGTTTTTTAAATTGTAATTAGATTTTGTATTTTACGTTCTTTGATGAACTTAGCATGGTGTTTTCTTGTAAAAATTATTGAAAAATTGGTTTGTGAGTAGCACAATTTTCTCTGTAATTTTTTCTGGTTTGTTCAAAATACAGAGAAAAATGTGAACAAATCAAACAAAATTGGTCAGAACACAGAGAAATTTGTTAACAAACTAGAGAAATTTCAAACCAGAGAAATTTTATAGTATAAAGAACACGAAATATTTTCATAGTAGTTGCGGTCTCTCAAATTTTTCTAAAGAAATTTCAAAGCAGAGAAATTTCAATCTGTTGTCGTCTCCTAGCTATTGAAATAAGACCCTAAAGAAAGATCAAGTGTGTAATCATTCTATCAATAGGAAGCCTAGAAAAAAATCATGAAAATGTCATCATTATATGAGAAGAGAGACAAAGAGTACTATTTAACAAACTTCATTATTATAAAATCATAGGAAAACAATTTTAAGGAAATCATTCATAACCAACCCACTTATTTATGTTATCTATTAAGTCATATTTGCTTAAAGTTTAATAAATAGATTCATGGGTTTTCTATTGTTTATTTCTCTAGTTGTTGGGATACCAGAACTGAGCTTGAAGATGGTCTACCACCTTCTTGTCTACTTGGAATGCCTTCGCAAGAACATCATCAGAAATCATTGGATTCGACCCGAATACTGCATTAGCAATTGTAATGGTTCCGGGGTTTTGGCTACTTAGGGCAGCAAGAGCTACTGTATTAGTCTTTCCATTATTAAAATGAAAGTGAATGAGACCCTGTGGGAACACAAAAACATCTCCTGGGTACAAGACCTTTGTGAAGAGACGGTTGTCAGTGTTGAAGGTCACGAAGCCGACGTAGAGAGTACCTTCCAAAACCACGATGACCTCAGTTGCACGAGGGTGCGTGTGGGGTGGGTTGAGGCCATAAGGTGCAAAGTCGATGTGAGCTAAGGAGATGCCGAGAGTATTGAGGTGTAACGCCCTCAAAATAATAGCTTTAAACCCATTAAATAAGACATGCATTGATATTCAAAAGCTCCACATTCTTTCATTTAACAGCGTTTCATTACAAAAAGTATTACATGTTAACAACAAAAGCAAATGCCCTATGGGCTTACAGCTTTCCAAGTTAACACTTGGTTACAACAAAAGAGCACTAACTCAAACACGTTAAGCCCTTGGCTTGAATTTACATGTAATACATCAAGTAAAACAACAAAAAGGTCCGCCTCTGGCCTCCCAAGCTACGTCCTTGGAGGTGGCATGCTACCTGTACCTGAAAATGATATTCCCATATAGGGTGAGCCACAGCCCAGTAGAAATACACTAAACCAACCATGAACAATGACTAAAAGATTAGCAACTGATAGACGGTCAACACTGACACTTCCATTTACATCTCCCTACGTCTCCATGACAGCCAAGTCTATGTTACAATTCACTTTTCATTTTTGTTCAACTTTGAGTTTGAAAACAAGGCTCAGTACTCTGTGATCTTTGCCTTGAAAGATTATAGTTCATCACTAGAACACTTTCGAAATCCAAGGTGGATACACATTATGGTGTTGTATCAATAACACATAAACTACTCCCATACTTCGCAAACAATGATGATATACATTTTAGTGCTATATCAAATCAAACAAACTTTTCAATAGATAAGCATATGAGCTATATCAACATTCCAACAACCGGTTTAGAGGTACATCCCCCATCTTCCCCTAAACCATTAACCGGTTTAGAGGTACATCCCCCATCTTCCCCTAAACCATTAACCGGTTTAGAGGTACATCCCCCATCTTCCCCTAAACCATTAACCGGTTTAGAGGTACATCCCCCATCTTCCCCTAAACCATTAACCGGTTTAGAGGTACATCCCCCATCTTCCCCTAAACCATTAACCGGTTTAGAGGTACATCCCCCATCTTCCCCTAAACCATTAACCGGTTTAGAGGTACATCCCCCATCTTCCCCTAAACCATTAACCGGTTTAGAGGTACATAACAAAAAAAAAAAAAAAAATAGAAGAAGAAGAAAGTATCAAGCAAGTATAATCATCAAAATGAAATTTTCAATGAAGAATAAAATCAAGTAATGATGTGGGTCTCATTAAGATGTGATAAATTACTTTAATAAATTATTATTTTATGCATGAATTAGTCTATAGAATTATTAAGTTTCAATGTCGATTTCTCAATCCATTCAATGATTTGAACGAAATCTCCTTTAATTAAGATGTAAAACCTCAAAGTGCATAAATTTCATGCATGTATATGTAATACATTGGTATGTGACTTAAAGGTTCTATAGTTCATTTTAAAGAATTTGAAACAATATTGCTATGTTTGCAGAAACAAAAACTCATAAACCCAAATCATCCAAGCCTTCAACCAAAAACAAACACACGGATAAGCCAATCGTAGATAATAGAAGTAGAGAATAAATCAAATGATATAGCCTACTAAGAAAACATAATTGAGATCAGGAGTTCATGGTATTCAAACACACGAAGTGAAATCACGGACTGATGTAGTCGACTCTCCGCTCGAGCGTAGAAAACCCCGCTCGAGCGTAAGACACAGACTCACGCTCGAGCGTGAAAAGAGCCGCTCGAGCGCTGATTGCACACTTCCAGAAGTTTTGCAGTCTACTCTCCGCTCGAGCGTAAAACTCCCCGCTCGAGCGTATGGACAAAAATCAAAGGATCACGCTCGAGCGTAAAAACTACCGCTCGAGCGGACTAACTGCAGAGTAAAGTACTGGGAGATGGAAAATCACGCTCGAGCGTCCAAACTGCCGCTCGAGCGGAAAGGCAGCAACAAAAGCCCGCTCGAGCGTAAAACCGCCGCTCGAGCGGAGAGACCAAAACCTGGGCAAAATTTTCAAAGCTTTAAAACACAACCAACTAATTCCCAACTTGCCCAACACAACCCAAAACTCTAAAACAAAGAGTAAGGGATAGAAATGAGGATAAGACAACAACGAATCTACGAAACTGAGTCCAGATTATAGTTATACAACAACAGGGAATACCGGGATCGCTATATGAGGACTAGTATTTGCATGACGTTTACGGGAGTGACCATCGATCCAACTGGGTTCGATGTGTTTTGAGGAGTAAGCAGGCCAGAAAAGAAAAAGTCATCAGCCGTGTCACACCCCAAACTCGCCCCTAATAGTTTTGGGCATGACCTATTCAGAAACGGACACTTAACCTGTTATACATAACTTATGGGGCCTGAGCGGAAGCATTATCAATATAAAATAACATAAAACATCATCCATTGAGCTACCACTACCATGCCAGGACCGCACACATTGCATTAGGTACATAATATATAGAAACATAGACCCGAACTTCGGTTACACACTTATACATTCATACTTAGACCCACAATTGGGCGTGTAACGAAAATATTAATGAAAGACAACCAAAACATAAATCAATAACCTAACAACACTTTACAAAATGCACGGCTTCAGGTGGTGCCTGGACGCATCAAAGTTGACAAGAGAAAGACGAGCCTTAAAGGTTAGGACTGAACTCTCGGTTGATTACCTACAAAAATAGACAGACAAAATATTGAATGAGCGAACTCAGTGAATAATAGTACATAAATAATGTAATGTTTAACCTGAATAATAAAACATATAACTGCAGATACATATGATTAACTACATTCCGTAATTATTTCCAAAACAACCATGGGTCTAGTTTCCGCAACAGAGTGGCTTTAAGCCCAGCATATACAGAACAGCCATAGGCCTACAGATGCAGAACGACCATGGGTCCAGAAATATCAAAATGGCCATGGGCCCAGAAATATCAGAATGGCCATCGGCCCAGAAATAACGGAACGGCCATCGGCCCAGAAATATCAAAATGGCCATCGGTCCAGAAATATCAGAACGGCCATCGACCCAGAAATATCAGATGTATGGACTCAAGAGGTGGCACGTACAGATTCTTGAGGTGGATCCCACCAAGGTGTAGCACTTAGTTCCGTACAGCACTTTGTTCCATACCAGAAAACATCAGAACAGATTAACTATAGAATCATACAGAAAGTATACACATTCTACCCATTAATCACATGAATAAACATAGATAATATAAGTTTAATAGAACGTTGCCGATAATTGTTAGCAAAAGGTAAACATATTTTACAGCTTCAACGCTTTCAGAAATACGTAGATACCACAGTTCCATAATGCATATACATCCCATTTGCTCATCATGTTTCAATGCCACTAACTAGCAGTTAACAGAATGGTAACATTAATTATCAATAGCAAACAAAACATATGGTACAATGTTGCGCTTAGATTTCCTCATGGTTCTTTGCAAGTAGACATACTTTTTCGTAATTAACAGAACCTTAACATTAACAATAATCCGAAGGTAAATGTACCATTATATCAACAGGCCAGAACAATTCATATCATAACATGAATTACATAACAATGTCGTTGATACACAATTCTTTTCTATTAACCAACTTCACAGTGTTAATAGTTTGTATGCAATTCTTATACAGAATCATAGGTAATTCTTAGGATGGTACATTGACAATGATCATTAGCCATAACCCAAAATACGGAGTAGGTTCAGAGTCATACCGATGTGTGCTAACTCTTTCAATGTTCACATCAATTCCCAATCAACACACATGTTAACATATTAGCTCACGGAGAATAGAATGTTGTTAACAATTTTCTTAACGGTAGACCATGTACATTTGTAGTACTATTACTCACAGTGATCGGCTCCCGGTAGTAATGGGATGATGTCCTCGTCTCGACCTACAAGTACATTGCACAACACATTATATGCGATTATACTTGATCCTTTACTTATTCTCTTTGATCATTCAATCAATTAGCAATGGTGGTACCAAGCTCATTATTCTTTAATAAGTTATAATTCATGTCTTAGAAAACAGGAGAAATCGATGGGAAATGGTTTAGGTAAAGAAATGGTACAAAACTGGTTGACTGAAAGTGAACAGTCGTCACTAATTTGGGAATAACTATTTCTGTATTTATAATTTAGGCATGAGACCACCTCCATTAGAAACTAGACTTTCGGGGCTTGATTTTAGGCTCAAGAATCACTCAAAACGGAGTCCAGATGCAAAAGATATGCTTGTTTAAAGTTGGCTGGACAGAGCTATCTCTGCACGTGCTGCCTGGACAGTTTGCAGTCCGAAAATGGCTGAAAAATTGGGATTTCTCATCTCCAAAATCAAACCTTTATTACATGTAAATCAAAGCCCAAAACCCTTTAATATAAGATGAATTTCACATTCTTAGCTTCCATTCCAATTCATAACTCCAAAATACAACTCAATTCCCAATCACAAGAACAAGATTACAAATTAAAACACAAAAGCATAAGGTAACCATGATTTGGGGTTTAAAACTCATTCCCATGGTGAATCCTCTCTAGCCTCTTTAAGAGCCATAAAATCCTTACAAGAAGTTAAGTTGTAACATAAATTCAAGCTATGTATAAAGATCCATCATTTTCTTGCTTGAATAAACCAAACCCTTACATACAATTATAGATAACCCAAGAACTCATTATTTAGGTTGTGATCTTCAAGTGTTGAAAGGGAGAGTCTTACCTTAAGCCCTTATCATCACTTGTTCTTGCATAATCATGATGTATTCAAGCCAATTCTTTGATGTCTTCTTCCATTTCTACTCTTTCTTCCTTCTTCTCTTTAAGTTCTCTCCAAAACTCTCTCCCTTCTCTTTCTCACGTGTCTCCCCCCTTTTCTCAAGATATTTTTGGGTTCAAAATGTTGAGTTCCTCATCATATATCTAAATAAACACACACACACAAGGCTTAGCACAATAGGGAGAGCCAAACATGGCCTTACGAATCGCGCAAAATTATATTTCAATTAAAGTTCCCAGGTGACTCTAAAAATTGTGCCGATCATAAATATGTCCCCTGTTCTGGTTTCTGAAGTCTCTAGGGTCTTCAATTTGTAGTACAAAGTTAACCACCCAAACGTGCATTAACGAATCAGACAAATTAGATTTCCAATTAATTTTCCCCAATAGTTCTGAAAATTCCCTTTAACATACCCAAGTACTCAATTTTAATTTCTAAGCCCATAAAGGTCAGTAATTTAAATTTTAAGTCCGTAACTCAATAGATAATGCTTCAATTCTAATAGCTATAATTAAATTAAAACGCATCCTCTCATAGGTAAATAAAGATGATTTCTTATACGCATTTTGGGGTCATTACATTCTCCCCACCTTAAGAAGTTTGGTCCTCCAAACTTGATTCTCCTTGTCACAAGTCTAGTTCCGTCTTGGACATATAACATTTCTCAATCATTTAGTCATTCCCATCTTATACGTCAATTCCAATGGAGGTTGCTCCCAAAATCACAAGTAATTCGTCTTTACTGATTAATTGGTAACCCAATTGATAATAGTACTTAATAACATCAAAGCATCGTCTCATTATTCACAACCCAGGTATGTTTCAATTTATTGCTCTGAAAGTTATACCTTCCAAATACTATAACAACTCAGATTCACTTCAAGTATTCGATTACATGTGACTCATAAGCCATCAAACATAGTTCAAACTCTTTCGGTTTACACACAACTCCAACTATCATAATTCCTCCAAAGTTGAGGTAACGTTCCCTACTTAATCATGTTTCAAAGGCACATACATCTTTCAACGATTAGACCCAGAATAACAAACAAGTCCTAAATCAGCGACTTTGTGGCTCTTTGCTCTGTAATCAGAAGTAGACTTATCAGTTCGAATTAGATTTCTAACAGGCTCCAAAACAAGTAGCATATACTTTTGCAAATTCATGCAGGTGTGCCAAGACCTAATCATACCATCATAAGTTCGGATCCGAGCAATAGAAACAAGTATAGCAACCATCTTTTCAAGGAAGCCATCCAAAGATAAGGGCAGAAATTGAATTTAAAATCATGTTTAATTAATCAGTCATAACAGTAAGATGCACATCCTCTCTCAACGAGTATTACAAATTAATTTGACCTCTTTTTACTCATCTCAGTATTCCACAATTCAGTTAATTCTTTCTCTTCCTACTGTAGGGTACAAAATCAACCACATGGTTTGTATTCATAATGGATACTTACAGTGGATTAGAAAACAACCGTACAGAAATTATAGACCAGTCATCCGGTCCAGTCAATTATCACAGGCAGAGTGTCCAGTTACTTCGCGTGCATTATTCCTACCAAATTCATTCGTAGGGTTATAATGTCATTAGGTATACAGTAATCATATCCACTTGGGTTCCATAATATCTAGAAATTCAACGGTACAACAATAAAGAAATTTAACTGACTAACATTAGAGTTAAAAATTTTTAATAAGATCAGTTCAACATAACATGAAATCAATTCAGAATTGTATAGTGCGGCTTACACAAATTTGCATAAACACGCAAGAAGAAGGAGATACCCGTTAACCCATCATTAACATGGACTACCCCCTATAACCATTTGTTCCTGTCAAAATTCACAATGTCATGCAGAACAGCTTACATTATAGCCTTTACATACAAAATAGGGATTAGTTTGACAATTTACAATATCGACACAGAATTATATCATCGAAATGATTTCTCAGTCTTCAATTATTAATACATAGAGACAGGATTCTAATTCTTGCAGTAACTTGTCAGGTCACCAATCATTTAGATTTAATGACAAATTGGTTAGTGGTTGTCTATTGTTTTGCAAGTGTCATGTGGACAGACACGTATCATAAGCGGGATTCTTCATATCATTCGACTATTACTCGTACGAAAGCTCACTTACAAATTACAGATTATACATAAACAGAACAGATTATAGATTACGGATTTCAGATTTTAGATTACAGAGGTCAGAATACAGAGTACAGTGCAAAATACAGATTCTCGCAATCAAATTCCAATTACACATAAACAGTACTCAGTAGACACCATTCATAATGCTCTATCAGAAGTCGTCGGTAATTTCCTTAGTTCACAAAATCATATTACTTACATACCGGTTCAAGGTTCAAAACCAATTCCCCAACATAGCCTATCTAGTTAAATCGTTAGCAAGAAGTAAATTCACAATTAATTAATTCCTTTCATAATTTGAAAAGGGGTCGTTATATGCATAATTTCTTCTTACAACCAGTCCTACGTAACGCAATTTCAATTATCACACAAAACACATCACATCAAAATATTCAAACACAGCAATTTTTTTTTTTTTTTTCCAAAATCGCAGATTTAAATATTGTTATGGCAAGGAAGACATACCTATAGTATAAAAGTAGAGTATCACATATAACCTTTCCTTTAATCTTAGAAATATCCCATTCTTAACTTTAATCAATTCACTCAAATAGATGCTAAAAAGCCCAATTATATTGCCATCATTTCCCACAAATAACTATCAACCGATAACACATATTTTATCTAAGTATTTACATACAAACTGTCTCACCAATCATCTCAAATTCTTACCACACCTCCGCAGTACAACGTTGTTGCCTTACTCCCATCTGCAAAATCTATATAAGATAAACAGAGGCAATAACAGAATATGCAACAGACATAGATCGTAATCATCAGAAATAGCAGATAAAACATATACATTTAACGTTGCCATCAATCTTTTCATGTACTTTTAGAATATTATGCATGATGCCTAAGTCTTGCTAGACATCCTAAAGCTCAATGGATTCATGTGTGAGATGCCAACTCGTGCTCTGATACCACTTGTCACACCCCAAACCCGCCCCTAAAAGTTTTGGGCATGACCTATTAAGAAACGGACACTTAACCTGTTATACATAACTTATGGGGCCTGAGCGGAAGCATTATCAATATAAAATAACATAAAACATCATCCATTGAGCTACCACTACCATGCCAGGACCGCACACATTGCATTAGGTACATAATATATAGAAACATAGACCCGAACTTCGGTTACACACTGATACATTCATACTTAGACCCACAATTGGGCGTGTAACGAAAATATTAATGAAAGACAACCAAAGCATAAATCAATAACCTAACAACACTTTACAAAATGCACAGCTTCATGTGGTGCCTGGACGCATCAAAGTTGACCAGACAAAGACGAGCCTTAAAGGTTAGGACTGAACTCCCAGTTGATTACCTACAGAAATAGACAGACAAAATACCGAATGAGCGAACTCAGTGAATAATAGTGCATAAATAATGTAATGTTTAACCTGAATAACAAAACATATAACTGCAGATACATATGATTAACTACATTCTGTAATTATTTCCAAAACAGACATGGGTCTAGTTTCCGTAACAGAGTGGCTTTAAGCCCAGCATATACAGAACAGCCATAGGCCTACAGATGCAGAACGACCATGGGTCTAGAAATATCAGAACGGCCATGGGCCCAGAAATATCAGAACGGCCATTGGCCCAGAAAAAACAGAACGGCCATCGGTCCAGAAATAACGGAACAACCATCAGCCCAAAAATAACAGAACGGCCATCGGCCCAGAAATATCAGAACGGCCATCGGCCCAGAAATATCAGATGTATGGACTCAAGAGGTGGCTCGTACGAATTCTAGAGGTGGCTCCCACCAAGGTGTAGCACTTAGTTCCGTACAGCACTTTGTTCCATACCAGAAAACATAAGAACAGATTAACTTCAGACTCATACAGAAAGTACACACATTCTTCCCATTAATCACATGAATAAGCATAGATAATATAAGTTTAACAGAACGTTGCCGATAATTGTTAGCAAAAGGTAAACATATTTTACAGCTTGAATGCTTTCAGAAATACGTAGATACCACAGTTCCATAATGCATATACATCCCATTTGTTCATCATGTTTCAATGCCACTAACTAGCAGTTAACAGAATGGTAACATTAATTATCAATAGCAAACAAAACATATGGTACAATTTTGCACTTAGATTTCCTCATGGTTCTTTGTAAGTAGACATACTTGTTTCGTAATTAACAGAACCTTAACATTAACAATAATCCGAAGGTAAAAGTACCATTACATCAACAGGCCAGAACAATTCATATCATAACATGAATTACATAACAATGTCGTTGATACGCAATTCTTTTCTATTAACCAACTTCACAGTGTTAATAGTTTGTATGCAATTCTTATACAGAATCATAGGTAATTCTTAGGATGGTACATTGACAATAATCATTAGCCATAACCCAAAATACGGAGTAGGTTCAGAATCATACCGATGTGTGCTAACTCTTTCAATGTTCGCATCTATTCCCAATCAACACACATGTTAACATATTAGCTCACGGAGAATAGAATGTTGTTAACAATTTTCTTAACGGTAGACCGTGTACATTTGTAGTACTATTACTCACAGTGATCGGCTCCCGGTAGTAATGGGATGATGTCCTCGTCTCGACCTACAAGTACATTGCACAACACATTATATGAGATTATACTCGATCCTTTACTTATTCTCTTTGATTATTCAATCAATTAGCCACGGTGGTACCAAGGTCATTATTATTTAATAAGTTATAATTCATGTCTTAGAAAACAGGAGAAATCGATGGGAAATGGTTTAGGTAAAGAAATGGTACAAAACTGGTTGACTGAAAGTGAATAGTCGTCACTCATTTGGGCATAACTATTTCTGTATTTATAATTTGGGCATGAGAGCACTGCCATTACAAACTAGACTTTCGGGGCTTGATTTTAGGCTCAAGAATCACTCAAAACAGAGTCCAGATGCAAAAGATATGCTTGTTTAAAGTTGGCTGGACAGAGCTGTCTCCGCACGTGCAGGGGAACAGTGCCGCACGTGCGGCCTGGACAGTTTGCAGTCTGAAAATGTCTGAAAAATTGGGGTTTCTCATCTCCAAAATCAAACCTTAATTACACGTAAATCAAAGCCCAAAACCCTTTAATATAAGATGAATTTCACATTCTTAGCTTCCATTCCAATTCATAACTCCAAAATACAACTCTCAATTCCCAATCACAAGAATAAGATTACAAATTAAAACACAAAAGCATAAGGTAACCATGATTTGGGGTTTAAAACTCATTCCCATGGTGAATCCTCTCTAGCCTCTTTAAGAGCCATAAAATCCTTACAAGAAGTTAAGTTGTAACATAAATTCATGCTATGTATAAAGATTCATCATCTTCTTGCTTGAATAAACCAAACCCTTACATACAATTATAGATAACCCAAGAACTCATTATTTAGGTTGTGATCTTCAAGTGTTGAAAGGGAGAGTCTTACCTTAAGCCCTTATCATCACTTGTTCTTGCATAATCATGATGTATTCAAGCCAATTCTTTGATGTCTTCTTCCATTTCTACTCTTTCTTCCTTCTTCTCTTTGAGTTCTCTCCAAAACTCTCTCCCTTCTCTTTCTCACGTGTCCCCCCCCCTTTTCTCTAGATATTTTTGGGCTCAAAATGTTGAGTTCCTTATCATATATCTAAATCACACACAAGGCTTAGCACAATAGGGAGAGCCAAACGTGGCCTTACGAATCGCGCAAAATCAAATTTCAATTAAAGTTCCCAAGTGACTCTAAAAATTGTGCCGATCATAAATATGTCCCTGTAACAAGCCCGCAGGGGGGACCTCGCTACAGTTCGGACTCTCGATTTGTGTCGCGGTTCTTAATTTGAACCAAAGAGTCCAAATCTGGCAAATCATTTTGAGAAACAGATTTTTGAAAAAGTAGTGCCAAACATGGACTGCTTTGCCAGATACAGAGTCGCCACCTAAATATTTTTAAAATGGGGAAATTTAGGAAACCCTGACTCGGTGCCGAAGGCCACATGTCTGTCATCACCGGAGTTGTCTCGGCTCGGGAGCTTGGGTACGATCGGGGAAGGTCAGCTATGAGCACCCCCTCTCGCCCGATCCGAAGATCGGCCTTTACTAACCGTGATATCCAATTTTGAAAACGTTATGTGTTCTTAATCCGGTTATTAGCCTAGAATTACTATGTTGTGCGCGCAGCAAACAAGTATAGACCAAATCACCCAATTGCGCCAATTGTACGGGGAGCAAATATTCCGGCAAGCCCGTACTCCTTTCTTTCAAGCTCCGTTTACGTCC
>NW_021026544.1:54224-84875 GCF_004153795.1 Camellia sinensis
TGTCTTCTTAGTGGATTGTTTTGTGGCTGTTGCCCGTGGTTTTTTTGATCACAGTTGGAGGTGTCCAATTGTGGTTTTTTCCACGTTAAATCGTTGTGTCTCTTTGTCTTGATTGTTTGTTTGTTTGATTGGGATTGTTATATTCTGCTTAAAATTGATACATAATCACAAATCAACATCTAGGGGATTTTTTTTTTTTTTTAATTTTTTTTTTTTTTTTACCAAAAAAAAAAAAAAAAAAAAAAAACAAAAAAAAAAAAACCCAAAAAAAAAAAAAAAAAAAAAAAAAAAAAAATTAAAAAAATCATTACAAAAAATTAATTCCCAAACCAACCTTAACTTTACTGGAAGCATTTTAGATGAGATCAGATAGCTATATAGCATTTTTTATTTTGAAAATTAGTTAAGTTAGTTTGAATGACTAGTTAAAATAAAGAGTATGGTTAGAACATACAATAGTTAAATTAATTATGTAAAATAAAAGGTGTACTTTTTTTGTACTTTAACTAATAAAAAATAAAGAATGTGATTGGAGTTACTCTTACATACGATTGCTAATTTGCTATTTGTGTTGTTGGAAGCATACCAAATTGGGATATTATAAATTAATCCAACCAGATCCATTGCATGCCACAAATTAACAAAGTTTTTTCACGTTTTTATATATTTATATTATATATTATATATATACTAGTTGAAACGTGAACAAAACAAAGGCCCAATTAGTCCTGAATTCACACCTTGTTTTTTAATAGGTTGAAAAATATTGTATTTTATGAATATTAAGATAATTACGCTAAATTAGATAATCATCAATTTAGAAAGTCCAACGATATAACTAGAAATAAATAAACAAGTAAATAAAAATAGAGATAATTATTGAAAAATCTAAGGTAAGGAAGGTATAAGGCATTATGTTTAGTGGATATTTTTTTGTTGGTGAGATGTCCTTCCTTTATGAAATAGTTTGTTAAAAATTCCCAGAAGACATTTTGTTTTCAATTTTACCCCTTAATTTATATATTGACTTTTTTTTCATTTGTTCGACTTTTTTGGACTATCTATTTAAATTTATATATATATGTTCAATTTTTTCCTTTTATCTGTTCAAATTTTTGGCTATCTGTTCAACTTTGTCCCCTTATTTGTCCAAATTTTGTTATCTGTTCAATTTTTTATTTGTTCAAATTTTTCTATCTGTTTAATTTTTTCTCTGTTCAAAAATTTATTTCATTTTTTGGGTCTTTATTTGTTTAAATTTTCAAATTCTCATATACACACACACACACACACACACACACACACACAGAGAGAGAGAGAGAGAGAGAGAGAGAGGTCATTTATCTATTTGTTGAAACAAACAATGATCTGTTACCAATCTATAGCAATCTTTAAGTTCATCTTCACACTACTGAAACTTCAAATCACTACAGTTAAGGAAAGAAAAATGGATAATTTGCCCAGATAATACTAGTTGTAAGAGTAAATTCTTGTAGAGTGAACTGATTGGATCCAAATTATGGCTAAAGAAAACAAATTCAATGAAATTGAGAAGAAAATCAAATCATAACCAAAAAAATACAATTGTCTCCACTCAATTTCGTTAGAAGACGATCTCCAAAGATCAAATCTAGGTTTGACAAGAACCTATCTGTTGTAAGACATACAAAAAGAAAGAGACTGCCAAAGAGATCAGCAGCGGGATACAAATGCATAACCGGTGATCGATTGCAAACACACATCGCAGAAAACCCTCTTACCATCGTCATGTTTCTCTTTTTCATTGAGGATCATCAACTGATGTTTACTTCTAAAATGTTAGCCTCTAACAATACATCTAATATCAACGTCAGAATCGTATGGAGAACATTGATAGGTTACGATTCCATGCCATTACCTCTGCCTATTATCGTGATGTCATCGGTGCCCTGATCAAAGAGAGAGAGAGAGAGAGAGAGAGAGAGAGAGAGAGAGAGAGGAACCTTCTCCTCCTCCGCCTTGCTAGAGCAGCGCATGAGATTTGGACCATCGGTCGCCCCTTTTTCTTCCTTTTCACGAACTGGACCAGCGGCGACAGAAGTGGTAGTGAGGAGGTTAGAGAAAGCGAAAAGATGGTGGTAGTGATGAGATTGGGCTTTATTGATGGAAAATACTGAAATTTGACTTCATAGTTGAGCACTGAAACTGTAGATCCATTGGTTTAGAGAGGCAATCAAACATAGATCTGGTAATTGGTAGAGAGAGAAAGGCGGCAATGACACTGCTTCTCTAGAGAGAGAGAATTGTCGGCAGTTGAAAACCCTAACCCTAAGGGGTAGAGAGTGGGTTGAAAGAGAGAGAGAATCAAATCCAGGAGGACTATGAGGGGGTTTGAAGAGGAAGAAATGCACATGATCTAATTATAGGAGTAGTTTGGTCCTTTCGTAAAAATGTGTCCTTATGGGCAATGTAATTTAATGGTTGGAATCTAAAATTGGATTTATATTGAAGAAATCTAAAATTGGATTTATAAACTGAGTGTCTTATTTTTTTATTGATTGATTTTTTTTTTTTGCGTCCAAAAACACTTTTTACACAAATCTTAATAGTTATTTCGTCTCTAAATATTTGTGTGTTTTTATTATTGTAAACATTTCAAACAAACATCTATAGTTTTTGGGCTATTTTGCGAAGATGGCTAAAAGCTATCTTTTAGCTTTTAACCTATTTTGGATTATATCATTTCTCACATTTTTTACACATTTTTTTTAAAAAAAAAAAAAAGTTTAAAAAAAAAGAAGTCAAAAAACCAGTTTTTAACCATTTTTTCAAAACGATTTAGAAGACTTAAGCTACAAAACTAAGTTCAAATCTTTTAATTTGTGATTTTTTTTTTCAAATATATTGTTTATTATTGTGATTAAATGATACATGTAATGATTTTGGTTCTAACTCATCACTTTTAATGTTTTTGGATCCGAGAAACAGTGTATTTAATTGTGGTTAAGCTCATTTCCATCTTGTTGTTGTTTTCCTCGTTGTTTATTGGGTTTGGCTATTACGAGTTTAGGTTGTATTTGAAACATGTTAGGAAGTCAGTTTGTCAATAAGTTGTTGCCTAGATTTTTGCTTGTTCGATCGAGCAATGCTTTTTACGCTCAAGCGGTCTTTTACAACCTACAAAACTACTGAGAGTTTGATATCTGCGCTCGAACGACACTTCTTGCACTCGAGCGAACTTTTACAAGTTTGAACTATTAAGATAGGGTCAGTGTGCACTTGAGCGGTGGCTTTGGTCGCTCACTCGGTTTCACTTATTGTATTTGTCGCTCGAGCTACCATTGCTGCGCTCGAGCGATTTGCGAATATATCAATATGAGAAATAGCCTTTTTTAATAACTTTTTCATCTCTTTCTCTCTCTAAACATTTTAAAACCCTAGATCTACTTCATCTCTCTCTAGTTCTTAAACTTTTACCCCAAATACTCGAGATTTCTCACCCGAGTCTTTTGGAGAAAAATGTTGAGCACGTCGAGGGCTTCATTTTAATCGCGCATCTAGTGTTTTTGACACCGTCAAGTTCTACCCATCTTTTCATCGTGTCTTTTTCCTTGAGATAGGGATTTCTTTGACTCTTTTTATGATTTTTAGCTTAATTATTTGCCTTTTGAAAAGGGTTATTCGTTTGGAAAATTTTGGTAAAACCTAGGGTTTGGTTTAAAATAAAAAAAGGGGCTTTCCAAATTGATTCTTGAAAATAGTTGTGAAAGTATGGTTATGGGTGATTTGTGTGGTAATGATGGAAATCTTTTCTTAAAATTGATTTTGAAAGAAAAATGTGTTTTTGCCCAAATTTTGGATACTCGGAATTGTGAAAGGAAAAAAGGAAAAATGATGTTGGATATTGTGAAATTGGAATAATGATTATGTTGATGATGATGGTGGAGTTGGATATGTAATATCACTCCCATTGTGATTGATGAAAATGTATATCTTTTAATTGAAAATTATACATTATTTAGAAATATCTGTTTTGGGCTATTAGTGGATGATAGTCTTGATTGTTGTAGACATTGTATGAGGATTAGGTTGAATTAAAACTAATTTCTCATCCATTATGCATTGAGCATCATTACATATTGACCATTATAAATGTATTGATTTTTGAGAAAAATGGGCGAATACCTTAGTGAATTTGGTTAGGATCTATGGTTGTGTTTATGATGTTGGTCTGTGTATCCTTGGTGAAAGTTCAGAAATCCGTGCGGTTAGGTGTCGACCCTTTCGGTTGGTACTAATAAATGACTTTGGCAGTGCTTATATAGCCTATTGATAGACACGTGCCTAGAGATTTCCAGTGTTTTGTATCTGTTGGCCCATTTTCTGTAATAAAAGGGTTATTTTCATGAATTGACATTGTGGGAAAGTGGTTTGGAAATACTCTTTAATCCATTGGGACGCTCGAGATTCTCAGCTGATGACCTGAAAAGAAACAAGCACACCGGTCGAGGGTGCCGGAATTAGCACTCCGACGGTTAAGTCAGTGTATACTCTCTTAGTTGCTTGTATCTTAAGTCAAGCGTACTAATTCTCACATACCTCTTTCTGGCTGATGTTCTTCTATTTATATCTTTTCTTTCCAAGGCCTCAGGGTTAGGCTCACTTTCGATTCGCCGTATAACTATTTATTCGGCTCCTTTGGCCATAAACCGCTTTCCACTTGGCCCCTTAATCAATCGACTATTTGGCCAAATAGGGCCGAATGCGATGTATATATTTCGACTCTCCTGGTCCAATTATTCGGCCTATTTATGTCTCTCATTATTCGGCCCCCATAATTGCCTCCAAGCACTCCACTAACGACAGTTAGCTTGAGTGTTTGGTTTTGAACTCGAAAAGTCAGAGCCGAAATTCGGCGGCTAATCTCATTCCAACACAGATGTCAGAGCACACGCCTCTTGGTTATCATTTCAACTTCCCGCGCCGTCGTACACTTCTATTTATTGTGATTTAAAATCTTGTCGTCTTTTCAAACACACATTTTTGGATGCTAATTTTTGGATTGCCTTCCGACTCGTCTCTGTAACTTCCATTCATCTTTCACTGTCATTTCTGTTTTTTGTAAGTTTTGTTCCTCTCTGCTTTGAAACCTTTTTCCTGGTTTGCCTTTAGTTTAGTACGCTCCTATAGGTTGACTGAAATGGAAAAACATCTAAAAGACCTCATTTCCGCAGACCGAATCTCTGGCTTTCGACGCCATTTTTCTATCCCTGATGACGTCCGTCTGTCGCTTGTGACAAACGACATCCTCAATATGGAGAGGGTTGATGAAAGCACAATCGTTTTCCCCCTCTTGTCAATTGTTGAAGGCGGAATCTGTTTTCCGTTTCACCCATTTCTTAGGGCTATTCTTCGTCATTGGGGTCTAATCTCCTCCCAACCCAATGTCAACTTTTTTAGAATCGTAATGGGGATTATAGAGCTAAACCGTCGCCTTAGGATTAACCTCGGCATACCTGCTATTCGGCATTGTTATGCCTTGGCCAAGTCTTTTGGTCGGTATGGACGTTATTTCCTTAGGGCCAAGGACACCGACCATCAATTAGTGACTATGCTTTCCAGTTCTGGGATGCGAGTCGATGATGTTATGGTCGTTGTCCAAGGTAACTGGGAGTTTGGCGAAGGCGAGGATCGCCTTGATCCTATTTCGAGACGGAGGGGCGAACCAGGTGGCCGTATAGCTTCTTGTGTTTATTTTTTTCTTATATTTATCAAGCTTCATTTTTGAGACCTCATGGTTTTGCTTGTGCCGGAAACGATTTGAAGAAAGTCTTGACCTCAATTGACGACGCCATTCTTTCGGAAATCAAAGTCGCGCTCAAGTATTTCGGCCGTCTGAGTCTTCAGAAACAAAGGAGGGCGGCCCACATTCTGCTTCACTACGAGCCAACATATACGACCTTCTCGGTGGCAGAAAATATCCCAATTCCGAAGGGTGAAGAGTTTCTTACC
Organism: Camellia sinensis; assembly: GCF_004153795.1. Taxonomy (NCBI): domain Eukaryota; kingdom Viridiplantae; phylum Streptophyta; class Magnoliopsida; order Ericales; family Theaceae; genus Camellia; species Camellia sinensis. The sequence continues at coordinate 60,216 of NW_021026544.1, forward strand.
GCTCTTATTTTGACCAACTTCAAAAACTTGCGGCCAGTTGGTTTCGAGGGGTCCGATTTGGAGTTGGCAGAAGTAGCTGAGGTCGCTGAGTCAGACCAGTCCAAAGCCGAAGTAGACGAGGCTTTAAAGTTGGCCTTTGAGGAAGCCAGCCTCAATTCAGCCAACCTTCCGTCCACTTCGGGTCGACGGGACCTTCTATTTGACGACATTTTTACCGGTTTAGAGGATTTTCCTGGCGCAGACCCCGAAGACATGGCTGGGTTAAGCCTCACACAAAGAGTAGAGGCCATTCGATCTGAAGTGCCACCTGCCGTCGAAGCTCAGCCCTCCCTACTTGTTGCCGAGGAGAAAATGGCTCAAACCCGAAGTGCCAAGTCTGAGGCAGTTGTGCAAATCAATGAAGAGGCTGAGCGGACTGAGAAGCGTCCTGCCGAGGTTGAGGTCGGCTCTAAAGAAAATCGTGCTGACAAACGACCGCATTTAGAAGAGTCAGATGTGATTGTGCCTTTCGTCATTCAACCAAAGATAAAAAACACGCCGATCTCCTCTGGCGCGTCGGCTATTAAAGACCCACTCGTGGCGTTAAGCATGGCTACGTCCATCTCATTGCCAGCTGACAAGGCGGCTTTTCCAACGGAGCCGGATCTTCTAGCAATAGCATTAGCTGCTCAATCGGCTCTTCTGGTATATACCTTGACCTTGTCTTTCCTTTTTATGCAAATATTTTTTTGGCTTTAATTTCCTGTTTTGCAGACGGTCGGAAGGATAGTCGAGATAGGCCGTCGCTAGCATGATGTCGTTGAACGACTTTGCCGTTTACAATCGGAAGTTGAGGGCCAGAGGAGCAGGGCCGAGTTTGAAGCGCCGAGGGCGAAGATGGAAGCCGCGAGGGTTGAGGCCGAGATGGAAAGGGCCAAAAATGCAGACCAGCTCAGATTGACCGCCGAGGAGACAGCGAATGCGAGTGAAGCTGCGCTCAAGTTAGCCCAAGAGGCGATTGCCAAACTTGAGTCCGACTTGAAAAAATCGAAGGCGGCGAAGGAAGTAGCCGACTCTGAGGCCTCCAAGGCGTATGAGGCTGGGCAGAGCGCTGCCCTCACAAACTATGTGGAAGAAGTCCCCAAATTTGAGAATCGGGGATTCAAACACGGCTGGCTCAAAGCCCTTGCTGCTGCTAATGTGACATTGGCTATGCCGATTCCATACGAGCAAGTGGATGTTGAGCCGCTGGAGTCTGACTCTGAAGATTGATTAGGGCGACCCTTTAGTTGTTTTTTCTTAAGGATTTTGAATATATTGTCGCAGTCTTTAGTTTAGTAGTTTTTATGTGTAAGGTGACATGCGAATTTGTAGCTTTTGTTTAGTAGTTTTCATATGTAAAGTGGCTATAGTTTGTGCCCAATTTACTAATGAAAATTTTCTTTGTACTTTGCTATTATTTGTACTTAATTTTGCTATTGATGAATAGTATTATTTTTTGCTATTTTGGATAAAGCATTCATGTACACTTGCCGATTAGATAACTAGGCAATTTAACAATTTATCCTCGTCAAATAGTCGATCAGATTAATAAATCTGCCCTTGCCCCAGCCAATGCATGAGCTCTAAAAAGCCAAATACTATTAGTTCATAGAGTGGCTGTGGCACAGATCGATCGACATCGGGCTTAGATATTTGGCTGATTAGATTAATAAATCTGGCCATGTCCCAACCAATGCATGAACTCCAAAAAGCCGAATACTAATAGTTCATGGAGTGACTATGGCACAGATCGATCAGCATCGGGCTTAGATGGTTGGCCGATTAAATTAATAAATCTGCTCTTGCCCCAGCCAATGCGTGAACTCTAAACAACTGAATACTAATAGTACATGGAGTGGCTGTGGCATGGATCGATCGGCATCGGGCTTAGATGCTTGGCCGATTAGGTTATTAAATCTTCCCTTGCCCCAGCCAATGCGTGAACTCCAAAAAGCCGAATACTATTAGTTCATGGACTGGTTACGGCGCATGTCGATCGATATCGGGCTTTTGGAGCTTAACGTTAATGAAATTGCCTCGGGGGTGCTGCAAGCATAAGAAATAAATGGGGTGGACTCTTCGCGCCAGTGATTCCACTTATTGTGTTCAGACTCAATTTAAATCAGTTTGTTGCGTAAGGTTAGATAAGTGTGAATGTCAAATAGACTATTTTTTAACAGCAGAGGAGAATGGCGAACATTGGCTGAGCTTAACACTGAAATGAATCGTAGCAGGGAGCCCACCCATGCGGAAGGTAGGATGTCGAAAGAACGGGAAAAATGTCAGCCCCCAAGTCGTCGAAGTAGATCACCCCGAAAGGAAAAATAGCAACGGGGAAGCTCCCCATGACCGCGACCGAGAAATGAGGCCGACGCGACGCCGTGACCGTTGAGTTTTGTGGTTTTTGTAGGGAATAAACCAATGACGGAGGTGGACTCCATTGTCAACGACCCAGGTGTAGCGGTTGAGTTTGCTCGACAGATTTTTTCACCGGAAGACCAGCAGTCGATGGTTGGTCGACAGGATTTCGAAGTATTTCAAGAGGGTATCTACGGGGCGGTGAAAGGGTTGTATATCGTTTATGAAGTCGGCATACGCCTGCGCGGCGTGTGGCGAGAAATAGAGAAAAAGGACGAACGAATTCGGAACTTGGAGGCTCGCGCAGAGAAGGCCGAGCGTGAGCTTAGGGAGCTTAGGAAGGCTCAAATCACCGAGCCGCGTGCGGAAGGTCAATCTAATCTGGTCGTGGATGAGAGAGTGACCCAACAGCTGTTAAGTCATGCGATTGCCGATCGAGATACGGTAAACATGTTTGCCGTAGAAAATACAAGGACCATGGGTTATGAAAAAGGCTTCCACAACGGCTGGAAAGTGTCACTTCGGCCAAATATGAATCCGGAGACTTGGCTTGGCCAATCGTGATATGCACGAAGGGCGCTCCGAATTCGGAGGCTTTGAACTGAATTGCGCGATTAGAAAACGAGAAACTTTGCATTGTAAAAGTGAAATATGTATATGTTGAACCATTCATAACTTGTATCATTTCCCACAAGTTGGGTTTAATGATAAAATTTTCGCAAGTGCGTTGAATTCCAAGGCCGTGGCAGACTCCTTCCAGACATGTCTTTGAGCTGATATGCCCCTACTCCCGCGACCAAATCGACTTGATAGGGGCCATCCCAGTTTGGACCCAATTTTCCATCAGCTGGTTTCTTGGTAGCTGGGAGTACTTTCTTCAGGACCAACTCTCCTGGTGTGTAGCGGCGTAGCTGAACAAGTTGATTATACGACTTAGCAAGCTGCTGCTGATACCGTGCCATGGATGCAAGGGCACAGTCTCTTCGTTCTTCGATCAGAATCAAATCTAAGGCCAGCATCATGTCGTTTTGGCCCATGTCAAAAACTTTCGATTTCAAGGTTGGGAGGCCGATCTCCAGGGGTATGATTGCCTGGGTTCCAAAGCATAAAGCAAACGGCGTTTCCCTAGTGGGTCGCCTCGGCGTAATTCGATGAGCCTACAACACACTTGGCAATCCTTCAATCCATTTGCCTTTAGCTTTCTCCAGCCTCTTCTTGATGCCATTCAAGATGGATTTGTTAGAGGTTTCAACTTGACCATTGCTTTGTGGGTAAGTCGGCGTGGAAAAGTAAGGCCGGATACCATACTTGCTGCACAGCTCTCGGTAGATGCCACAATCAAACTGGGTGCCGTTGTCTGAGATAAGTGCCCTTGGGATGCCAAATTGTGTTACGATATTTCTCCATACAAAGCGCTTAATATCAGCATCTCGAATGTGCGTCAATGCCTCTGCTTCAACCCATTTTGTGAAGTAATCTGTCGCGACAATCAAGTATCGCTTGTTCCCTGAGGCCCTCGACAATGGTCCGACGATATCAATTCTCCACTGGGTGAACGGCCAGGGACTGGTAATAGAGCTCAACTCTTTAGCAGGCAGATGGGTTAAGGGGGAGAATATTGTTCACATTTTTTCACATAACATTCGGCATCAGCTTTCATTGTCGGCCAATAATACCCCTATGTTACAGCTCGATGAGCCAAAGAGCGTCCGCCAGAATGTGCGCCACAGCTGCCTTCATGTATTTCAGTCAGAAGCTCTTCATCTTTGTCCGGATGTACGCATTCCAGGTATGGGTCAGAAAGGGATTTTTTTATAAATCTTTCCTTGCGGATCCAAGTAGTATCGCTGGGTTTTGTTTCACAGCTTGTGCGCTTCTTTCTTGTCCGCTGGGAGCTATTCGGAAGACAAGAATGCAACAATGGGGTCCATCCAACTTGGTCCTGACTTTATGACATTGACCTGGACTTCCTCCATGACATTGACCTGGACTTCCTCTGAAGGGCCAATGCTCGGCTCCGGGATGAAACCCACTTCGATGGTCTGTTTAATCTCTGAGTTAATGGCTGAGGCTAGGAAAGCTAGGGCATCTGCATGTGTGTTCTGATCTCGTGTTATTTGATTCAATTCATGATGGTCAAATTTTGCCAGCAAGGAGTTAGCTGTTTTCATATAAGCCGCTATACGGTCATTTTTGGCCGCGTACTTCCCCTTTAGTTGATTGATCACCAGTTTTGAATCACAAAATACAAGCAAACACCGAGCACCCAGAAGATGTGCATTCCACAAACCGGTTAGAAGGGCTTCGTATTTGGCTTCGTTATTTGATGCATCGAACCCGAGTTTGACGGCCTACTCAATTATTGCGCCGTCGGGAGCCATGATTTTTACTCAAGCTCTATTGCCCTGTTGATTGGATGATCCATCACAGTACAACTGCCAAATGTCCCCAACATAAATTCTCCAGTTTGGCCGAGGTCAAATTTCATCAGACTTAAAGTCGGCAAGACCCTTAGTGAATTCGGCCACAAAGCCGGCAAGCACCTGTCCCTTGATTGAGGTTCTAAGAAGAAATTGAATATCGTACTATCCGAGTTCAATAGCCCACTTTGAAACGTGCCCTGATGCTTCTGCACTACGGAGTACCGACCTGAGGGGGTGGTCCGTTAGTACCTCGATGGTATACCCTTGAAAATAATGCATCAACTTTCTTGCTGCCCTGACGAGGGCCAGAATGAGTTTTTCCAACGGAAGGTAGCGTGTTTCGGCGTCAACCATTACCTTGCTCACATAATATACTGGTCGCTGCTCCCCCAGCTCTTTCTTTATTAGTACTGCGCTGACGGCCCGGTCGGAAACTGCTAGATACAAAATGAGTGGGTCACCTGCCAAAGGTGTTATCAAGAGTGGAACTGATCGGAGGTAGGTCTTGAGGCCGTTGAAAACGACTTTGCACTTGGCGGTCCATTCAAAAGCCTTGCCCTGCCATGGAGTATGAAAGAATTATTGGCAGCGATCTGTGGACCGACTGATGAACCTGTTGAGTACGGCGGCCATCACCATCAACTTTTGAACCTCTTTCACTGAACGAGGGGAGCCGAGCTCCAAGATTGCTGTGATTTGCCTCGGGTTGGCTTCGATTCGTTGATGGTTGACAATGTAACCCAAGAATTTGCAAGAGCTGATCCCAAACGCACATTTGAAAGTGTTCAGCTTCATTTTGTATTTGCATAAAATGCCGAATGTCTCATCGAGATCGGCTAGATGAGTTTGCTCTTATTTAGTCTTCACCACCATATCATCAATGTACACTTCCATAGTGTGGCCAAGTTGCTCCTTGAACATGGCAGTGACCAGTCTTTGGTAAGTTGCCCCTGTATTCTTCAGCCCAAAAGGCATAACCTTATAGCAGTAGGTTCCTCATGGGTTGAGGAATGTAGTTTTGTCTTGGTCCTCTAGATGCAAGGCAATTTGATGGTAGCCTCTGTAAGCATCGAAGGAGCTCATACGTTGATGGTGTGCCGTCGCATCCACAAGTTGGTCTATTCTGGGGAGAGGAAAACAATCCTTGGGATAGGCTTTGTTTAGGTCCGTGAAATCAATGCAGACTCGCCAAGTCCCATTTTTCTTCTTTACAACCACAGTATTCGAGATCCATGTAGGGTAGGTCACTTCCCTGATTGCCCCGGCGTCAAGCAACCGGTCAACCTCTTCAACAACGGCTGCAGTGTGCTCTGCGGCTGACCGCTGACTTTTTTGAATAATTGACTTGCATTTAGGGTCAACATTCAAACAATGCTATGAAACACACGGATCTACGCCTGACATCTCATATGGAGTCCACGCAAATACATCAAGGTTGCCAAGCAGGAAGGAAATTAGCTGCTATCTATCGGCTTGATTTAGGGAGGCGCAGACTATGAAGAACTTTTTTGGATTTTTGTCGATTTCAACTCGATCTAGGGCTTCTGTGGCCTTTTCACTTGGGAGCCGGCACCTCAATAGAATTCACTTGCAACTCCTTTGGCGTCTTTCTAGCAAGGAGATAACATGCTTGTGCCGATTTCTGGGAGCCACGAATTTGCTCAATGCCGCGTTCTGTCGAGAAGCGTAGTAGTTGATGATAGGTGCTTGGCACGGCCTGCATAGTATGCAACCAAGTTCGCCCCATGATGAGATTATACGGCAATGGCAGCTTGATGACGAAGAATTCCACATCCATTGTTCGGGAGCCCGCTCGGACGGGTAGTGTGATTTTCCCCAACGGGTATTCTGGATTGGCGTTGAAGTCGAATAGTGGATAAGGAGCCGGAGAAAGATCCGATTCGAAGAGGCTGAGTTTGGTGAATGTCTTGTAATACATAACTTCTGATGTGCTCCCCAGATCAATGAGTATGCACTCAACGGTGAATCGGTTTACACGTAATTCGATTACCAAGGGATCAATGTGTGGAAATGTCACTTCGGCCAAATCTGAATCAGAGAAAACAATGCTCACAGCTTCATGGGGCCATTTAGTCGGGGTGAGTTGATTTTGAGGGTCAGGATTCGATTGAATCGTATGCATCGCGGATGACATTGGCAGACTGTATATCATATGGATTATGCCGAGTGGAAGTGAATCCTGTCTTACGACTATTGCTTTGGTTGAGTTGCCTTTTCGGACGTACTGTTGTAATCGACCATCTTGTACCAGTTCTTCCAGATGATACTTCAATGCATAACAACTCTCAGTATCATGGCCATGATCCTTGTGATACTCGTACCGCCTATCCCGTCTTCTCGTGTCGGGAGGTTCCACCATTTTGGACGGCCATTTGAAGAATGTAAGGTGTTGGACTTTGGACATAACTACACTGATCGGCTCTGACAACTCCGTATATTTCTTTTCGGCGTGCCTTGTGCGCTTGCTATTGAGTTGCAGTTGTTCATTTGTTCGGTGAGAGCATTGGTTGCTTGATCAGCGAGAATCCCATCTCTTGTCTCGTTTAGCCCGATGCCATGGTTCAGGGCTCTAATGTGGTACAAAATTTATCGGTTGAGCAATTTCAGAAGGGGCCATCTTGTTGGCCAGGTTTTCGGCTTTAACCCGCAGGGAGTCATCTTCCACCTTGCAGTATTCCTCAACTTTCTTCATCAATGACCAGACTGTTTTGGGGGGTCTTCTAGTCAAGGAACTGCGGAGAGCACTACCAGGATGCAAACCCATTTTAAAGGCGGTAATGGCCATGGAGTCGTTGCAAGCATCATCGACAAGATTGAAGCATTTCCAATAGCGCGTCGAATACGCTCATAGAGTTTCTCCCGGCTGGATCTGCATTACCCAGAGAGAGTTGGCTTGCTTCGGCTGGACCTCGTTGGTGATAAATCTTGCCCTGAAGGATTTCTGTAGTTGATGGAAACTCTTAATCGACGCCGACTCCAATTTATAATACCATCTGATGACCAATGGCCCCAAACTACTCGGAAATATTCTACACTTGAGGGCCTCGTCATCTACATGCAGTGTCATGGCTTGCTTATAATGACGGATATGATCAATGGGGTCCGATTTCCCGTCGTACAAGGTGAACGACAGGGCTTTGAACTTCTTGGATAGTACTGCCTTTGCGATCTGTCGCACAAAGGGATCGTGCTGGTCTTCTTCGTCTGAACCATGTCGTCTTCGTTTATGCCTTATATGTGGACTCTCTTCAGAGGAACTAGTAGTTTCGGGTCGTCCTTTCTTCTTGGGCTCCGGGGATAATGAGTTAGAGTCGTTGTCAGTGTCTTGTTGTCGGGCTCGAGGTCGTCGACCACCTGCCCTCAGAGGTTGTTCTGGATCTTGGTGTACAACTTGTTTGGACTTCATTACTTCCAAGGCCAAATCCTGACAGAGACGTTCGTTTTCAGCGATCATGTTCTCCAACCTCTGCTCGTTTTGCTTTGCTTGTTCCATGATCGCTTGCATTGTCTCATGCGCTGAAGTCGAGGGTGAGTCGAAGTTCAAGGTGCATCTTGCGGCGATAGTCTCCGGTCCAAGCATGTTTGTTAGAGTGAGATCATCTCTCTATGTGGTCTCGTTAGTGACTATCGGAGGGTCTTCTGTTATGCCCGCCATGGATGTATTTGAGTATTTCCACAGACGGCGCTAATTGTGGGGAAGTGGTTTGGAAATACTCTTTAATCTACTAGGACGTTCGAGATCCTCAGCTGATGACCTAAAAAGAAACAAACACTCCGGTCGGGGATGCTGGAATTAGCACTCCGACAGTTAAGTTGGTGTATACTCTCTTAGTTACTTGTATCTTAAGTCAAGCGTACTAATTCTCACATACCTCCTTCTAGCTGACGTTCTTCTATTTATATCTTTTGTTTCCTGGACCTCAGGGTTAGGCCCACTTTCGATTCGCCATATAACTATTTATTCGGCTCCTTTTGCCGCAATCTGCTTTCCACTCGGCCCCTTAATCAACCGGCTATTTTGCCAAATAAGGCCAAATGCGATGTATATATTTCGACTCTCCTGGTCCAATTATTCGGCCCCCACAGACATATAACCTGGCATTGCATGGTTTGAGGTAGAAAAATGAGAAATGTTTAGAAAATTGAATTCGTTGTGAATTCAGCTTATAATTTTGCTAAGATTTATATATTATGCTAGACCCACGATTGAATATTAAGCCATGATTAACTATTAAGCCATGATTAAGTACACCTAATAAGTAATTAAGACAAAATCTTGAGTTAATTACATGTGCATTGCATTACTCGTGTTTATATATGTTTGTTGTACGAATATCTGTTTGTGACTTTGTTTTGTTCTGTAGAATTAAAGGTCTTATCGGCATTTGGTCACGAAATTGACTTGAACTATGTGTTAGTTGGATTTTTAGAATTTTATGGTAGGTTTAATTAAAATGCGATTCGGAACAAATTAAATTAGAATAATTAAGGTTATCTACTTAGTCATTGATTACACTCACTAACCAAGCCTATATAAGGCTACTCCTACCACTTCTTATACACTTTACACTCTCATTCCCTCATCTTTTGAGCTCAAACGTGAGAGAGAAAGAGAGAGAAACATGGAGAAGGAAGACTTGAATTCAACTAGAGGATTGTGGAAATTAGAAGAACTTGAAAGTTTTGGCTTAGAAACTCAAACAACTAGCTACCTAGCATTCAATTGAGAAGCCAAGGTAAGAACTCAACCCTCTAATTATGTAATTGAAATAGCTATTAGTAGCATTCATGTGAATTGGGAGATGAATTACAAGAATTGAACTAAAATTAAGGGAATTGAATTAAATCATACATTATGTACATTTCATGAATTTTGAAGTTGTTTTCCAAAAACTTTTCCTTATGCATGTTATTATTTCCCTTTAGTTTTGAAAATTCATAGAGTTTCATACCATTTCACCTATTAGATCATGATTTCAAAAGTTGAAAGTCATGTCAATTCATGCATGTTGTGGGTTGAAAGTTGAAGGTAAATTTTGAACAAATGATTTACTCTTGGGCCTTGATTTTATCCAACAATCCTTAATACTTAATGTTTTACAAGTTTAGACATGTTTTCTCAAGTTTTGGGGCCCAAGTGTTGTGTTTTGAAAGTTTGAATTCAAGTTTTGAGCTTGGGAGTGCAATCTAGAAATTCCAGAATTCTGCTCTCCGCTTGAGGGACAGATCTTGCGCTCGAGCGACCACTTTTATTTTCGCACTTCCACTCGAGTGACCAAAAGTTAGCTCAAGCGTAAAATGTATGCTCCCAGAAGTTCACATGTTTTGTAGACCACTCGAGCGACAAGAGTTGCACTCGAGCGAGGACCTTTGTCTAACGCTCGAGCGAGGATCGAGCAGAAAAATCAAGCAACCAGTACTTTTACAAAGTTTACAGACCACTCGAGTGAAGGAAGTTGCACTCGAGTGACCACACACATGTTTGGACATTTGCTCGAGCAAAGGAAGTTATGTTTGAGCGAGACCCCTATTTTCAGCATAGTTACCTAAGTGTTTTCAAGTGCATTTTAGCATCCTCATTGCATTTTAGGCATTTCTAGGCCATAATTAAGACATGATAATTATAACAAAGGTTAGAAACATACCAAGATAAGAAAGAACTAAGTTAATGATTCCAGGTGTGTAATTGAATACGTATCCGTTCTATGTTTGTGTAGGTCACGTGCCATAGACGATCTGGTTTACCTACCTAGCCTGTTCTGCAAGTGGAGCTCTCTGTGAATAATAACTCTATAAAGCTATGTTTAACTTTAATTATATTCTGATGATATAAAATGATCAGTTTTCTGAAATGCTATGTTTTGTATGAATGAATGATTGTCCAAGTTTTTGAAATGTATTCGTGGCATCCTTAGCATCATTTGATATGCGTTCTTTCATGGGTCATCGGAATGCCTTTATGGCCATCCCTTTGTGGGTCATCAAAAATGTTTCTGTGCACATGAGTCATCGGAATGCCTTATGGTTGTCCCTTCATAGGTGATCAGAATGCCTTCACGACTGTCCCTTTATGGGTCATCGGATCTGTTAATGCTAATGGATGTACCACGTACTATGATGTGAAATGTATGAACTTTGAAATTGAATATGATTATGTATATGAATCTGTTTCTAGTTTTGACATTTGGTTTCTAAACGTAATTATGAACTCCATTTTCTGTAACTGTTATGGACAACATACATTAAACCCTTTACTCTATTATTATTCACTGGGCTTTCACTCACTATTTATATTATGTATGTAGGTGAGTAGGCACGTGACCAGACCTAAGCTGCTGCCTAAAGTTTTGTGTCAATTAACCACTGTGCCTCCTGAGGAGGTTCCCTTTTAAGATGTCATGTTTTGTCAACCTTGCTAAAGATGTTTTTGTTTTATTTGTCTATCTGTATGGTGTGCTAAGTCTCCCACCCCCCAAATTTTTTTTTCCATCTATAATATATGTGACATGAATTACTGTAATTATGACGTCACACCTATGATATAAAGTTTGAAATTTCTCTCCCATATATGTCAACACAGCTCTATGGACTATATATGCTTCTATATTTGCTTCCGCAGCCCCTGGTTGTGTGTTAATTTGTTCATAGACTTTTGGTAATCCAAGGATTACTAGTCGATTACAATGTTAAACCAATAGGAGTAGGTTTGGGTCATGACAGAGTGGTATCAGAGCACGAGTTATACCACACACACGAGTCGATATGAGCTATATGATGTCCTATAAAGAAGTAGAGGCATTCCATCTACATGTGTGAGTATGTGTATTAATTTCTATAAATGTGAAAAATGAACTTGAACATGAACACATGAAATAGAAACGAATGAACTGGGATTGAATGATTTGAACATATGCAAGCTCATATGAAACAAATTGAATTGGACTTGAACACTGTAAAGAGAACTATTTGCCTATGTTTATTATTGTTCTATTTGCCTATAGCAATGAAAAACACAAGAAGTGATGGAACAACTGAATCTTCTGAGGCTCGCATGAGCTGAATGGAACAAATGCTCGTAGCCCTAATTGAAGCAATTTTGCAACAATAGAGGCACCAACCTTTACCCCCGCCACATCTGGTGCTAGTTGAGCTAGAAAACACTGATATTATTTCATTGACCCAAAAGTTCAACAAAATGAAGCCGCCAATCTTTTTGGGTGAGATTGAGCCGTTGAAAGTCGAAGCATGACTGTTTGAGACTAAAAAGATATTTGAAGTATTTCTGTGCTCGAAAACTCATAAAGTTCTTTTCGCCACCTACACTCTGAAAGAAGATGCCAGGTAATGGTGGATGCTTATCCGAGATAGTAGTGGGACTATGATGTGGAGCCAGTCCAAAGTGATATTTTATGAGAAATATTTTCCCCAATGCTTTAGAGATCGTAAGGTGCTAGAATTTCAAGAACTTAAGCAAGGCAAGATGTCTCTAGCTGAATATGAGGCTAAGTTCACAGAGTTAGCTAGATTTTCTCTTCATATGGTCCACAAAGATTACAAAAAGGCTCGAAAATTCGAAGGAGGGCTAGATCTAGATGTGTTTAATTGGGTAGGCGTTATGAAGTTGCCTACATATGTGGAAGTACTAGATAGAGCATTGATGGCGGAAGCTACCTTAGCAACTATGAACCAAAGTAAGGCCCCAACAACAACAGAATGGAGAGGCAAGAGTTTAGGGAACAAATTTAGAAAGGACAACTCTTTTGGAAACAAGAAGCAAAATATGGGGTAGTAGCTCCAGTCAGAGTAGTGGATCAATACCAGTTTGTTCGGATTGTGGAAGGAAACATAAAGGTGTCTGTTATCGAGCAACGGGTGCCTATATCAGATGTGGCAAAACCGGCTATATAAAGAGAGATTGTTCAGTCTGATTCGAGAATACCAATTGTTCCACCATAAGTTCACCTAGATCTGCTTTCGTAACAAAGTCCAACGCCAGAACTAATGCCAGGGGAAACACTGAGAATGAGACATTAAGGCAAGGGAGAGTGTTTGCACTAATGCTTGGTGATGTATAGAACACCGAAGCTGTGGTGTCAAGTATACTCCTTATTTGTGTTCAAAATGCATGTGTACTGATAGATTCTAGTTCTACGCATTCTTTCGTATCATATGCTTTCTCTCGAAAATTGACTAGACCACTAGAACCTATGCATTATTTGTTATCTGTATCTACACTATCTGGAGGTTCTGTGGTATGCACATATGTTCATCCGGCATGTGACATTGTGATTGGTGGCATGACATTATATGTTGATTTATTGCCTTTGGGAATTGATCATTTTGACTGCATATTGAGTATGGATTGGTTAAAGAAGTACTGTGCATCTATTGATTGTGTGAATAAAAATCTTGTGTTTCAACCAGCTGGTATACCTGAGTTTATGTTTGTTGGGAATGGGGTAATTCCTTTGCCGTATTTAATTTCTTTTGTGAAAGCCAAAAAGTTGTTACAAAAAGGGTGGATACTTCTGTTGCATGTTGACTGTAACTTCTGATAGTCCTACTGTAGAAAACATTCTAGTAGTACATGAATTTTCTGATGTATTTCCAAATGATTTGCCCAAAGATTTAATTGATAGAGAAATTGAGTTTACAATTGATGTTGTACCTAAAACTTAACCAATTTCTAAAACCCTATACAGTGCACTTTTGAATTGAAAGAATTGAAAAGTCAACATCAGGAATTGTTAGACAAGAAGTTTATCCACCGAGCACTTCATCTTGGGGTGCTCAAGTCTTATTTGTTAAGAAGAAAGACGAATCTTTGAGGCTATGTATAGACTATCGGGAGTTGAACAAAGTAACCGTTAAGTACCAACTACCCTGAATAGATGACCTATTTGACCAACTTCAGGGGACACAAGTGTTCTCCAAGATAGACCTTAGATTTGGGTATCACCAGCTAAAAGTTAAAGCAGAGGACATAGAGAAAACTGCATTCAGAATTAGATATAGGCACTACGAGTTTTTAGTAATGCCATTTAGGGTAACAAATGCACCTGCGACTTTTGTGGACCTAATGAATAGGGTTTTCAAACAATTCCTTGATGAGTTTATTGTTGTGTTTATTGATGATATCTTGATTTACTCCAAAAGCAGGGAAGAACATGAACGTCACTTGAGAACTGTTTTGTAGATTCTAAGAGAAAAGAAGTTGTATGCAAAATTGTCCAAATATGAATTCTAGCTTGATAGCGTGGCATTTCTAGGAGATGTGATTAACAAGGATGGTATACCAGTGGACCTATAGAAAATTGAAGCCATTGTAGATTGGCTAAGGCCAACCAATGTGTCTGAAGTTAGAAGTTTTTTGGGGCTTGCAGGTTACTACGGCAAATTTGTAAAAAAACATTTCCAAACTTGCTCTACCATTGACGCAATTGACTCAGAAAAATGAACCATTTAATTGGAACGAATAGAGCGAGTTTGCCTTTCAAGAATTGAAAACTAGACTAGTAACTGCACCAATTCTGACATTGTCCAACAGAACCAATGGATTCTAGATTTATAGTGACGCCTCCTACAAAGCCTTGGGGTGTGTGCTAATTCAAAATGGGAAGGTAATTGCCCATGTTTCTCGATAACTCCGATCTCATGAGAAGAATTACTTGACTCATGACCTTGAATTAGTAGCTGTGGTGTTTGCTCTAAAAATTTGGAGCCATTATCTGTATGGAGTGACTTATGAGGTGTACACTGATCATAAAAGCTTGAAATATTTCTTTACCCAAAAAGAACTAAACATGAGACAGCGGTGATGGCTGGAATGATCAAAGATTATGACTTGTAAATTCTGTATCATCCAGGGAAGGCAAATACTGTTGCAGATGCTTTGAGCTGGAAATCTATTAGGAATTTGTTATGTTTGCTCACTGGTTAGAGGAAATTGTTATGTGACCTACAGAGAAATAAGGTTGAAATTGTATTGTGTGAACATGGCGGAATCTTAATTGCTATTTCTACTCAACCTGTAATCATTGAAGAGATTAGAGAGAAATAACTTGAAGATAAGTTTTTGAAGAAAATTATTGATAAGATTGACTCAAAACCAAGGCCGGGATTTGTGTTTGATAATAATGTGTTGAAATTCCAGAATAGACTTTGTGTACCGGATTGTTCTGACTTGAGGAACCGTGTTATGACTGAAGCATAAAATTCTAAATCTGCTATGCATTCGGGAAGTACAAAGATGTACCATGATTTGAAACAGAATTTCTGGTGGCCTGGAATGAAGAAAAACATTGCTGACTTTATGGCTGAGTGTTTACATTGCCAACAAGTTAAAGTCGAACATCAACAACCTGTTGGATTGCTTCAGCCGCTCCCCATACCGGAATGGAAATGGGAACATATCACCATGGACTTCATTGTTGGAATGCCTTGCTCCTCTCGAGGTGTGGATTCTATTTGGGTTATTGTTGATTGTTTAACTAAATCTGCTCACTTTCTGCCTATCAATACTTTCTATAATGCGGATAAGTTGGCTAACATTTATGTGTATTAGATTGTGATATTTCATGGTGTACTAGTATCCACTGTATCTGACAAAGATTCGAAGTTCACGTCAAAATTTTGGCAGTGTTTGTAACAAGCTTTGGAGACTGAACTCTGACTGAGCAGTACTCACTACCCACAAACAGACAGCCAAACTGAACGAACCAATCAAACCTTGGAAGATATGCTAAGGATGTGTGTGTTGAACTTCCAAGCGAATTGGGAGACTTACCTTCCTTTGGCCGAGTTTGTATACAGCAATAGTTATCATTCAAGCATTGGAATGGCTCCATATGAAATGTTTTATGGTAGAAAGTGTCGATCTCCAATTTGTTGGGGTGAGGTAGGTAATAGACCTTTGCTGGGACCAGAACTTGTGAGGGAAACAACGAAAAAAGTGAAATTAATGAACAACATTTGAAAACTACACAGAGTCGCCAAAAGAGTTATGCAGATGACTAAAGAAGAGATAGGGAATAAGAAGTCGGTGACCACGTATTTATAAAAGTAACTCCAATGAAAGGGTAAACGCGGTTTGGTATGAAAGGTAAATTGGTACCGAGATATGTTGGACCCTATGAAATCCTTAAAAAGATCAATCCGGTGACGTATCGGGTGGCTTTACTGCCAATCATGGAACACATGCATAATGTCGTTTATGTTTCAATGTTGTGACAGTATTTGAGAGATCCGTTCCATGTGATTGAACCAACTCATGTGCTTTTGAAAGCTGACTATACATATAAAGAGAGGCCAATACAGATCATTAACTGTCGAATCAAAGGTTGAGAAACAAAGAAATACCGTTGGTAAAAGTTGATTGGCAAAACCACGGAGTGACCTATGCAGATACCCTGATTTGTTTCCTTTGGACCCGATGTTCTTCCAAAATGAAGGTAATCCGAGTTTGGAGGACCAAACTCTTTAAGGGAGGAAGACTGTAACAACCCTGACCCATGATTGACTATTAAGCCATGATTAAGTACACCAAATAAGTAATTAAGACGAAAACCTGAGTTAATTACATGTGCATTGCATTACTTGGGTTTATATCTATTTGTTGTAGGAATATCTGTTTGTGACTCTGTTTTGTTCTGCAAAATTGAAGGCCTTATCAGCATCCGGTCACGAAATTAACTTAAACTATGTGTTAGTTGGAATTTTTAGAATTTTATGGTAGGTTTAATTAAAATACAATTCGGAACGAATTAAGTCAGAATAATTAAGGTCATCTACTTAGTCATTGATTACACTCACTAATCAAGCCTATATAAGGCCACTTCTATCATTTCTTATAGACTTTATGTGTGTGTCAATTTCCGACCATATTGCCAAATTAGTACTTAGCTGGAGAGCACTGGCAGAATAGATTAAGTCCGAACGACCTGAACCAAAAAGAAGAGATTCCAGTGGTGGTTCGTCCACCCGGGGGCACTCCGACGATCAAGTCAGTTATCTCTCAAAGATAGCCAAAGTGCTTAACTCACTATTCAGAATATAAATTGCGTACCTTAGACTCATGGGGGTGCCTCCTTTTTATAGCCAACATTATCCTAGTCCCAATAGAAGCCTCGCTCCATTGGACTTAGGATTATTGCTAATCTTGGACTCCTAGTAGAATTCGGATAAACTCTCTAAGAGTCTTATCTTTACCCAAACTGAAGTCCCATTCAATCCAGGACTCTTGTCCTTTATCCGTTTATCCGTTTATCTCGGACTCCTCGGAGATAACCTCGGCCTAGCCGAGATCACCTCAGCGTCATGACCAGGACACGTGGCACCTCGGCTGACACTTCGACTGACACTTCGGCATCACCTTGGCCACGTGTTGGTACTCAAAAAATATGTCCCCATAACAGCCCCCTAGGTTCTATTACCTCGGTATCCTGAGGTGATGGAACCTATATCGTCATATCATATAGCATGTCGGCTATCTTGCTCTATCATCCATTACTGAGGTCATCATACATTGGCTTCACACGACCAGGTCCTGTAGTCTGTTTCATCAAGGCTTTTGG
The DNA here is from genome assembly GCF_004153795.1 of Camellia sinensis. NCBI lineage: Eukaryota > Viridiplantae > Streptophyta > Magnoliopsida > Ericales > Theaceae > Camellia > Camellia sinensis. The sequence goes on from NW_021026544.1 coordinate 77,611, forward strand.
AACCAATAACCTAGTTTTATTCGATTTTATTTAGCCGAGATCTTCCTACCAGCCGAGGTCATTTCTTTAAACCAAGAACTCTAAGAGTTTTATCACGCGTATGAGCTGTCACGCACAACATTTCAACCGTTTCTACCACGCGTCTGTCTCCCACTAGACCGTGTCCGATACGCGCCATTTAAGTCTCCTTGCACCTGCGTGCGTCGTTTGACAAGTACGTCGTTCTAGGCTTATCAATTTCATTTTGCCGCCTTTTCGCGTTTTTGAGAAAGCTATTACCCTCTCTCTTCGTCTTTTCACTTTACATCACTGTCTTCGTGCAAAAAAACTCTCTCTCTTTACTCTCCTAAATCCTCCATTGCTGCTTTCGCGAAGCTTTCTGCAACCAGTCTCACTCTCTCCTCTGGCGAGGTTTTTGCTGCACTTCTTTGCTTCCGGCTACTGTCTGACCCCGGCAAATTTTACTTTGGCTTCATTTTTCTTGGGTGAGTCACTGTTCCTTTTTATTTTAATTCCTTGTTTCTCTTCAAAAAGATTTACTTTATTATTTGCTGCAATTGCTGTTTTGCTCAAGTTCTTGATTTATGAATCACGTATCTGAGCACGTTTATTTTATGATTTTGCTTTTTCCCAATTCGTGTCTTGAATCCACACATACTGCTCACAAATTTGTTCACTATTGCTACTGTTCTTGGCCTCGCACCCTTGTGGACACTTTGTCACAATGTTCTTGATACTTCATCACTGTTCTTGATTTTGAAACACGTTCTTGTTTTCTGTTTTCTGTGTCTTTTCCAGATTCGTGCCTTCAATCTTCATTTCCATAGATTTAGGTTTGGGATTTGCTTGTAGAATCCACAAATTTTAGGAAAAACTGAAATGAATTCCCCTTAAAATCCCTATAAATTCTTACCCCAGGTCCTTCAAAACCGTCACAAAACAATTCCTTCTGAAATCCTACACCTTCCCCTCAAGCCGACATCATGGGTATATGGAAGCATAGGGTAGACACCCCAACCAAGTTAGAATACTTTAGGCGGGAGTTTTCCATCCCTACTGACGTCCATCTGAGGTTGGCTGGGGAGCATGACTCCATCATGCCCACAACAGATTCTATGCCCTTCCCCATTGTAGTTTTTATTGAGTACGGACTTAGGCTCCTACTCGACATCCTCTTCCATGAGATACTCCATTACTATAAATTGAACCCAATGCAGCTCGCCATCAATTCCTACCAAGTCATCAATGGTATAATAGCCTTAGCCAAACAAGACAATGCTAGGGTTACCTTAGCCGACATCCAATACTGCTACACCATGTGTGGCCTTAAATTAGAGAAAGACTATATTTACTACCTCAAACCGAGGTCCACAGAGCACAAAATTGTTGCCGACCTCCCAGACTCCAACAAGGGAGCTGGGGATGATTACTTCATTTTCTCGGGAAACTAGGAGTTCGCTCCAGATGAGAACCTCTACCTCTACCCTCTTCCTTGAATAGTTTTTGTAGAGGGTAATGGTAAGAGCCTAGTGTTTATACATACTGGTTTTTAAAGTCTTCAATACTTCGTTTGTTCTAATGTCTGTTTTTCTTGTAGCTCTTTCCCAACCAGCAAAAGGCTTCCGTAATTCCTTTTTCCCCAACAAGGGTTTGAAGAAGTTGTTGGATCTACTCATTTCGAGGTGGAGAGCTCCTTTACTACTTAATTTCATTCCCACCTATAAGTCGGTTCTTCCCGACGTTCCGAAGAAGAAGAAGAGCCAGTCTCCTCCGTCCGCCACTACTCCTCCAGTAACTTCGTCATCTTGGCCAGATCAGGGGTCAACCTCTGATCCAGCAGAGTAGCCATCTACCTCAGCTCCACAATTGATCCCACCATCTCAATGCCGACGACGACGCCGAACTGTTTTTGCTGCTTAGATGGGCCGCAAGAAAGCAGTCGCTGAAGACCTCTTGGCTGACATCCCATCCTCCGTCAACACTCAACCAGCACCATCTTAGCCTCAACCAAAGCCGAAACAAAAAAGGCTGAAGAAGGCTCAGCCAAAGGCAACGGTGACTCAGATTGATACTGAGGACACCTTGCCATTTTCAAAGTTGGCTGAGAGTGAAAAGACACTTTCTGCCGTCGAAAAAAGGCCCGTCGCAGCCGAACCATCCCAATCTACTTGGTCGAAAAGGCCGAGGTCCGAGTCAGCCACAACCTCGGGGCCAATGAAACCAGATGCCCCCTGGGCCCTCCAAATCACCATCGAGGACAAGCCAGTCAAAGCCGGCGATAGTGCGATTGATCTTGAAGTTAGTATCGCCCTCTCAACGACTTTGCTCCTTCCAAACGATCTCAACACCGAAACGCCGAGATGAGCGAGTACGAAAACTTCTCTCTGATGCTCCAGCATTCTGTTCAAGTAAGTCTTTCACACTTGGTATTTTTCTGTCTCTATTCTTTCATACTCAGAGAATTTTACTAACTTTTGTTCTGTTCATTTTCATTTAGGTGATCCAGCACACTCACTCCTTCTCGATGCAAGCTTTTGAAATGAGGAAGGAGTTGGCCGACAAGATTAGGGAGGTCTCTGGTTTGCAAAAGACCATCAAAAAGATTGAGGCCAAGATGAAAACTTTATCCGACCAGGCTGCGGCGACCATTAAAGCTAAGGACTAGGCCGAGGAAAAGGTTGATGCTGCCGAGGCCATTGCCAAGGTCCTTACGGCAGAAAAGATTGAGGTCGAAGAAAAGATTGTCGAGGCCCAAAATGAGCTTTAAGCTGCCTTGGCCACCAAAGAGGCCGAGATCAAGGCTGCTGATGAAAAGGCGTAGGCTAAAGGGGCAGCCGACGTCATACGCTGAGGGGGTGGTCGATGTCACGGCGGATTACGAGCGTCAGGTGAAGCAGGAATGCAACAAGGGTTTCATTCTTGGTTGGATGGCTGCCCTCAAAAAGCTTGATGTCCCCGAGGACTCCCCCCTCAGGAATGCTGACGTCCTCCTCCTTCTATTTCCCTCTACTCCAAGCCAATCTGAAGACGATTCTGAGTCTGAGGATGACGCTTTGGTGAGAAAGAAGAAGGATGCTGTTGGGGCCAAGTCTCCTACTGCTCATGAGCAAGTCCTAGACTTGACTCAAGACAAGGAGGGTGAGGTCCGCAAAAATGACACTCATGAGAAGACAACTTCGAACATGCCCATTGCCGATAAGAGCATCGATCAGACTCTCAAAGAGATCGATGCCGAGCTAGCTGCTGAGAAGGATGCCGAGAATAATTCTCAAATGTCTTCGGAGCCCCATCCTACTGCTGATGCCCAATAGTCTTAGTTTTTTGTTTTGTACTTAGTACTTTGTCTTACTTTTTGAATCAAGGTAAGCTTGGATCTGGCCGAAGTGCCACTTTTGTAATTTCTGAACAACTACTCTTTTGGTAGGTCGAAGTGCCCTTTTCTTTTTGAACTGATTCTTCTGAATGCCCGTATAATTTCCTTTGTATGATTCTGTACTTAGAATAATTTTGCATGCTTTGAAGCATACACCTTATCTATGCAATTTCCTCGGGGTGATATACTTTGGTTATGCAAACCAATGGTTTACCTCGGCAAGTACACAAGTACTTCTTTTAATACAACCTTGGTCTTAACTCCAACTTGTAAGTTTAGTTTAACTTCAACTTGTAAACTCAAGTTTTAACAAGTGTAAAACATGACCTCGGTTTAACTTCAACTTGTAAACTCAAATTTTAACAAGTGTTAAACATGATCTTGGTTTAACTTCAACTTGTAAATTTTTCTCAAATTTCAACAAGTGTTAAACATGGCCTCGGTTTAACTTCAATTTGTAAATTTTTCTCAAATTTGACCAAGTGTTAAACATGACCTCAGTTTAACTTCAACTTGTAAATTTTTCCTAAAAATTTCAACAAGTGTTTAACATGATCTCGGTTTAACTTCAACTTGTAAATTTTTCTCAAATTTCAACAAGTGTTAAACATGGCCTCGGTTTAACTTCAACTTGTAAATTTTTCTCAAATTTCAACAAGTGTTAAACATGGCCTCGGTTTAACTTCAACTTGTAAATTTTTCTCAAATTTCAACAAGTGTTAAACATGGCCTCGGTTTAACTTCAACTTGTAAATTTTTCTCAAATTTCAACAAGTGTTAAACATGGCCTCGGTTTAACTTCAACTTGTAAATTTTTCTCAAATTTCAACAAGTGTTAAACATGGCCTCGGTTTAACTTCAACTTGTAAATTTTTCTCAAATTTCAACAAGTGTTAAACATGGCCTCGGTTTAACTTCAACTTGTAAATTTTTCTCAAATTTCAACAAGTGTTAAACATGGCCTCGGTTTAACTTCAACTTGTAAATTTTTCTCAAATTTCAACAAGTGTTAAACATGGCCTCGGTTTAACTTCAACTTGTAAATTTTTCTCAAATTTCAACAAGTGTTAAACATGGCCTCGGTTTAACTTCAACTTGTAAATTTTTCTCAAATTTCAACAAGTGTTAAACATGGCCTCGGTTTAACTTCAACTTGTAAATTTTTCTCAAATTTCAACAAGTGTTAAACATGGCCTCGGTTTAACTTCAACTTGTAAATTTTTCTCAAATTTCAACAAGTGTTAAACATGGCCTCGGTTTAACTTCAACTTGTAAATTTTTCTCAAATTTCAACAAGTGTTAAACATGGCCTCGGTTTAACTTCAACTTGTAAATTTTTCTCAAATTTCACCAAGTGTTAAACATGAATTCAGTTTAACTTCAACTTGTAAATTTTTCCTAAAAATTTCAACAAGTGTTAAACATGATCTCGGTTTAACTTCAACTTGTAAATTTTTCTCAAATTTCACCAAGTGTTAAACATGAATTCAGTTTAATGTGCCGTTGTCAGCTATTATTGCTCTTGGGATTCCAAACTTGGTAATGATGTTCTTCCAGATGAAGTTCTTCACATCAATATCTCGAATCTTGGCAAGGGGTTCAACTTCTACCCACTTGGTGAAATAATCTGTTGCCATTAGTAAGTACTTCCTTTGTCCACTTGCTTGAGGTAGTTTTCCGACAAGATCCATGTCCCATTGGGCAAATAGCCAAGGACTGGATACTGGGTTCAAGTCGACTGCTGGTTGATGTATCAAAGGTGCAAACCTTTGGCACTTCTCACACTTCTTCATATAAGCTTCGACATCTTTCTGCATATAGGGCCACCAGTACCCCTGAGTAATGGCCCTGTGGACAAGTGACCTGCCCCCAGCGTGGCTTCTACATATTCTTTCATTTATCTCGTACAGAAAATCTTTAACTTGTTCAGGATGCACACACCTCAGAAGGGGTCCAATAAATGATCTTCTGTAGAGGTGTCCTTTTGGGGTCAAACTGAATCTTGCCGACTTCTGTCTAATCTTGTGCGCTTCTTTTCAGTCATCGAGAAGCTTCCCGTCTTTAAGGAATGCTATTATAGCATCTATCCAACTTGATCCCATCTCCACACACATTGCTTGGCACTCTATGTTTAGTGGTTCTATGCTTGGACCGAGCAAGTAGTTAACCATTATCGTCTTTGCCTTTCCAGGTTGTATTGCACTAGCCAGGTTGGCCAGGACATCAGCGTGATTGTTATCATCTCGGCTAACCTACTGTAGTCGACAATTCTGAAATAAGGCCACCAATCTGCCGACATCCATTCGTCTTGGGCTGTGAACTCGCCTGTTGTCTGGTTGACTATAAGCTGAGAGTCGTAGAAGACTATCACCTCATCTGCTTCTACTGCTACTGCCAGTTTCAGTCCTACAATCAGTGCTTCATACTCTACTTCATTGTTTGAGGCCTTGAACCTTAAACGAATAAATTGTTCTAGTATCTGTCCATCTGGAGATACCAGTACTACTCCAGGCCCCGCTCCTTGTCGATTTGAACTCCCATCTACAAATAGTCGAAAGGAGTCGCTGATGTAAATGCTGCAGGGTCTGAGTTTTTCTTTCTTCCTTTGTTCCGTTGCCCTCGGCTGGTGTAGACGCGCCCCGCGAGGGGGCCCTCGCTACTACAGTTCAGACTCGCGATTTTGTTGTCACGGTTCTTAATCTGAACCAAAGAGTCCAAGTCTGGCAAATCGTTTTGAGAAACAGATTTTTGAAAAAAGTAGTGCCAAACATGGACTGCTTTGCCAGATACAGAGTCGCCACCTAAATATTTTAAAATGGGAAAATTTAGGAAACCCTGACTCGGTGCCGAAGGCCACATGTCCGTCATCACCGGAGTTGTCTCGGCTCGGGAGCTTGGGTACGATCGGGGAAGGTCAGCTATGAGCACCCCCTTTCGCCCGGTCCGAAGACCGGCCTCTACTAACCGTGATATCCAATTTTGAAAACGTTATGTGTTCTTATTCCATTTATTAGCCTAGAATTACTATGTTATGCGCACAACAAACAAGTATAGACTAGATTGCCTAATTTGGAAATAAACATTGCATATCCGTTTGGTTTGAAAATGCTTTGGAATTTGCTACTCGCAAGTAGGCTAAAAAATAAAGTAAGTTTTTTAACTCTTTTTGGTGAGAAAAAATACAGAGAAACAAATAATAAAAAATTTGTAATTTTCAAAATTAATAGAAAACATTACCTTGTTTAATATGGAGTTTTCAATAATTAATTTTTAAAATTTGGTGATAAAATTTATTTTCATTTTAGAACATATCCCAAACATGACCAAATATTACTTTTGTTGTTTCTTTTAATTCTTCTCAAAACTATAGGAGATGAAAAAATAAATTCGTCAAAAAAAAAAGAGGCGCCAATTTTTTTTCTTGTTGGCGCCAATTGTTTTAGCTCATTGGAGACGAATATTTTTGTCACAAAATTTAAAGATTTTTGCGACAAAAGGAATTCGTCACCAATAAATTCCAAACTTATAAGACGATGTCGTTTCATTTTCTTATTTATTTGGTGACAAATATATTTTTTGTTTGGGAAGGATAAATTATGGGAGATGAAAATATTTCGTCACCAATAAACTCTTCATGCTTGTTTTATCTTTCTATTATTTAGGTGACAAATATATTTTTGTCTTGGAAGGATATGTTTTGGGAGACGAAAATATTTCGTCACTAATAAATTCTCCATGTGTCCATGACGAATATATTTTTCGTCTTATAAGGTTAAGTTGTGGAAGACAAAAATATTTCATCACCAATAAAATTCTCCATGCCCACACAACGTTGTTTTTGTAATTTTGTTGATTAGGCAACGAACATATGAGTTTAAGACGAAAATATTTT
>NW_021026544.1:99313-112356 GCF_004153795.1 Camellia sinensis
GGCCTTTCAAGGCCTAAGAGGGGTCAAACACCTCCAAACCACAAAACACTCTTAATAAACAATCAAGAGGGCCTAAAAAAAGAACGTTTTTGTATTATACACTAAGCTCAAAAATGATTTTAAGATAGGTAAAAATAAGATGTAAAAATGGGGAATAATGGATGTCCTAGTTCATGTCAATTTGACTAATGCAACACATACAGGATGCAATTAGATAGGCTCGGCTAATCCTAAACATGGCATGTGAAATGCGATCAATCGATGCACGTATTCAATTTGGAATTGAAGTACAAATGCAGTTAACGTGATGTACCGAGCCTAATGTATGCAATACAAATGCATGAATGCACGCATGCACAGCATAAGGTATGCTAATTTTAAAGATGCCCTAATCTGCCATCATAAACAGGTAAATAAAAGGGAAGAAAGAAGTGGGGATTGGAAGACATACACACACTCACCCACACTTATTACAAATTTGCCCTCACTCAGAGGGACCAAATAAATATTATAAATTAATTAACTACGCAAGCTAATTAAATATTACAAATTAATTAATTAATTAACAAATTAACTAATCTAGGAAAAGCAGTAAACCGCCTCGGGAGGAGAGCCAGATGCAATGCGCGCTCGGTCCTGCTCGGAAATGCACCGCCATGCATAGGCTGCCTCTATTTTCCGTCCTCTGCTCCTCTGGAGGCTACCAAAACCTCAGGACTGCGTCCTTGGACAATGGGGATCACCACCGGCTGAATGGAATTGCCACCGGCAGTGTGGTGTTGTCACCGGCACAAACAAAGCTATCGGTTGGTGATTTACTGCCGGTCGGCAATATATACTGCCGGTCGGCAAAGAAAGTCTGCAGAACCAGCAACTCACAACAACAGAGGGCAAGACAAAGCATGTCAGCACAATTCAAGGCATATATGCACCAACCATGTCTCTTATCATTGTAATGACTCAAAGGGGCATGTGCCTCGATTTTCGGACCACCAATCACACATTTCCATGCATGATGGCCTAAGGAATCAAGTATGCAACTTTGATTTCAAATGCATGCAAACCAAATCAAACCAAAGTCCTAATCCTTATCACCAAATCAAGGGGCAAGGAATGCATGTTGATGCGATGCAACCTAAGCATGTTATCATTCATGCAATATGAACAATTCAATGTACTTATGCAAAGCATACAAGCAAACATGCAAGGTAAGCATGCAAACCAAATAGAGGATGGACTTAAACATGAATTAGGCAGCCCTAAATAGGCCTAAAACAGTGGCCAAAGTGACCAAAATAAGGGACCAAACGCATATACACGCATGCACATGTTAAGGCCAACACTTAGGGACCAATTGGACAACTCTCAAACACATTTGAAAGAAGGATATCATGGACAATTAGCATGCAACATAAGCATTAAAAATCATGTTAAAACATGGTGCCAAACCAAGCAATAAATCAAGCCAAGCATGCAACAAATGGCCTAAGTGCTCAAAGCAAACCAATGGAGTATTGAACTACACTTAGCAAGACCAAACATGACATGAACTTATTGACCAAAAACAAAGTTTTAGGACATTAGTACAAGGCCTAAGGATCACTTAGATGGCATCCAAATGACTCAAAAACAAAGGCATGCATAGTCACCAAAACATGGAGCATGAGATGACAACCTTACAAGGCATTAAAGGGACATCAAATGCAAACATGGACTGCTTTGCCAGATACAGAGTCGCCACCTAAATATTTTGAAATGGGAAAATTTAGGAAACCCTGACTCGGTGCCGAAGGCCACATGTCCGTCATTCACCAAAGTTGCCTCGACTCGGGAACTTGGGTACAATTGGGGAAGGTCACTTCGTGAGCACCCCCGCTCGCCCGATCAAAGATCGGCCTCTACTAACCATGATATCTATTTTTGAAAACATTGTGAGTTCTTATTCCGGATCAGTTTCTCCTCAACAAATAAGTGCTTGGGCCAATAAAATCCTACCTAATGGAGAGATAGTTGGAGAGGTGACAAAACCCTATACTTTTCATTACAAAACCAATAAACCGGAAAAAGATGGATTATTTTGTGAAAGAATTTTTGGGCCTATAAAAAGTGGAATTTGTGCTTGTGGAAATTATCGAGTAATCGGAGATGAAAAAGAAGACCCGAAATTTTGTGAACAATGCGGAGTTGAATTTGTTGATTCTCGGATACGAAGATATCAAATGGGCTACATCAAATTGGCATGCCCAGTAACCCATGTGTGGTATTTGAAACGTATTCCTAGTTATATTGCGAATCTTTTAGATAAACCTCTTAAAGAATTAGAAGGCCTGGTATACTGCGATGTGTGATTTGATCGAAATTCTGATTTTACTATATATATTTCTTGGAACCCAAGTAGCTAGTTTTTTGTATTATACACTAAGCTCAAAAACGATTTTAAGATAGGTAGAAAATCAATGCAAAAATGGGGAATATAAAGTCAAAATTGTTACCCTTGAAGACTTCTTCAACAATGGTGACCTTGTTGCTTCCTTAGGCTCCAAACCAGTCAAGGACCTCAAGAACAAGCCCTTAGAACCTTAGTTTGAAGAGGAAGGTGAAACACTAGGTGCTTGTGTGCAATAGTATGGACTAAAACACACACAAGAGTAATATAGAGATAGGATGTGTATGCAACTCAAACCCTAAAACCAGAGCTTCTCTCTGTGTTTTTTGTCTCTAAAATGTCTAAAGTCTCTAACCTCTTGCCACAAGAGAGAAGCCTTCTCTTTATAGAAGCTTATTGTCTTGTAAAGCTTACAAGACAAGCTTCCAAGAGAGAGATCCCTCCATACACGTGTATGGAGGGGAGCCAAAAGCAAGACAGCTATCTTAAAATATCTGCAAAAGCAGATGCACAGTAGTCGGCCGGCCAAAAATGCCATTTTGGCAAAAAAGAGTGCCGGCCGGCACTAAATAGTGCTGACCGGCAACAAATAGTGTCGGCCGGCAACAAATGTGCCGATGGCAACAAGTGCCAGCCGGTGACCTCTAGCCACCGCCGGTGGTGAGTGGGGATGCCTCACAAGGCATTCCCTGCCCCTCCGAGGCAAAACACAAGTGTTTGGTGTGAAACCAGACACTAAACAATCAAGTTCGGAGATCCTGAGGCACGGCGCGCGAGCCGAGACCTCCGGGAACTCCAAACGAACACAAACATGGATAATCACCGAGTGTTCAAACGGTGACGTCCAAGTCTTGAGGATGGTCAAAAATGGGGTGTCTATAGCTGGGCTCCTCTTTGTTCACTTGGACATTGTTCACCTCGGCTCAACGGAGCACGATGTACGATGGCTCCTGGTGTGAACTCGGCCACGAAGTCGGCCAAAACTTGGTCGTTGATTACTGTTCTGGGTCTATATTCCAGGTCATATTGGCCCAAGGCCACTGCCCATCTGGCTATTTTGCCTGTCAGATCTCCCTGCTACAACAGGGACTTCAAAGGATGTTCAGTTAACCCCACAATTTTGTGGGCTTGAAAGTAATGGTTCAGCTTCTTTGAAGCCATTACTAAGGCCAGTGTTAACTTCTCCAAGGGTAAATACCTGGTTTCTGCATCAGCTAGGGTTTTGCTTACGTAGTAAACAACTCTTTATTTCCCTTTTTGTTCTCGGATTACCACTGCACTTACCGCATGTTTCAAAACTGCTAAGTACAGGAATAGCTCCTCTCCAGGTTTTGGATTTGAGAGAACTGGAGCCATGGTCAAATACTTCTTCAAGTCGGCCAAGGCGATTTCGCACTCCTCTGTCCATAAGAAGTCGGTGGCCTTCTTTACTAAGCAGAAGAAGGGTTTGCATTTGTCAGAACTTCTGCTTATGAACCTATTCAAGGCTGAAGCCCTTCCAGTCAACATATGTACTTGCTTCACTGATGTTGGGCTTTTCAGTTCTAGGGTGGCCTTGATCTGATCTAGGCTGGCCTCAATGCCCCTTTTGGTCACCAAGTATCCCAAGAACTTACCAGATCCAACTCCAAATGCATACATCGATGCATTGAGTCGGAGTCGATATGTTTTTAGGATGTCAAAGGCTGCCTTTAAGTCTTTCAGATGGTCCTTAGGTTCCCTAGTCTTCATGGCCATATCATCGATGTACACCTCCACTGTTCGGCCAATTAGTTGTCTGAACATCTTGGTTACCAATCTCTGGTAAGTTGCTCCTGCATTTTTTAACCCAAAAGGCATCACTCTGTAGCAATACAGCCCTTTTGGGGTGATAAACGCAGTTTTCTCCTCATTTGGGGGGTACATGGCTATCTGATGGTACCCCATGTAGGCATCCAAGAAGCTCATCCTTCCATACCCTGAAGTGGCATCCACCAATTGGTCGATCTTGGGTAATGGGAAACTGTCTTTGGGACAGGCCTTGTTTAGGCTGGTAAAGTCCACGCAGACTCTCCATTTACCATTCTTTTTCTTTAACACCACGGTATTTGATAGCCATGTCAGGTAATTTAGCTCTCGAATGGCATTGGCCTCCAGAAGTCTATCTACTTCCTTTTCCACTGCCTCAACATGCATCAACGTCGGTCTTCTTGCTCATTAGATTACAGGTTTGGCCGATATGTCTACGTTCAGTTTATAGCAAGTGACCTCGGGGTCAATGCCAAGCATTTTGTAAGGCATCCAGGCAAACACCTCAATGTTTGCTCTCAAGAAAGCCTCCAGTTCTTTTTCCTCTTCTTCGGCTACGCCCGAGCCGAGAAGGAAGAAGCGTTCCTCATCCCCTTGCTGGACAAGGATTTTCTTTAAGGCTACTTCACTCTTTTCGGCTGGCTCTTTGTCGACGTCCTCTAGGATTTCCACGTCCTCGTCTTCGATCTCTACTGTCTCTAGTTCTCGTATGCTGTAGGTGGATTTCATTGCTGCCATGGAGCAGTTCTTTGCCTGCAGTTGATCCCCTCTGACCTCCTCTATCCCATACTCTGTTGGGAACCGCAATAACTGATGCAACGTTGAGGGAACAGCCCCCATTACATGCAGCCATGGCCTTCCCAAGATATCATTGTAGGGGGAGGGTGTGTCGATTATGGTGAATTCTATTTTTATCTTTTTGGTGCTAGCCTGCACCTCCAAGCTTGCTGCTCCCAGTGGCCATGTTAGCGTTCCATTGAACTCGACCACTAGGCTGTTGGACTGCTCCATATCGTCTGGGTGAAGGCCAAGCTCCTTGTAACACCTGACATACATGATGTCACAAGAGCTGCCTTGGTCAATTAGGATGCGCTTCACTTGGCACTCCCCAACCTGAAGGGATACTACCAAGGCATCGTTGTGCGGATGTTGGACTAATTCCAGGTCGGCTTCAGTAAAGGCTATCATCGGCCCTTGGCATTCTTCTGGCCGATGTCTCTTCTCCCCGACTTGGTAGATATGCTGTAAATGTCTTACCCTCTGGGTCTCTCCTCTGACTTTGTTTTCGTTGACCCTTGAGTGGATCACATTAACTACCCTTGGTCCTCCTGCTTGTGGTAGTTGTGCTGGGGGAGGCGGTGCTGCTGGTGCTTGAGGCAACCTTGCCTGTTCTTCCCTTGTCCTGGCCTCATCGACCAGGTCCCTCAGAAGGCCTTGTCTTACCAGGTCCTCCAAGTGTGCTTTCAAGGCTCTGCAACCTTGAGTTGGGTGCCCTTCTTCATTGTGGTAGGCACAACGTCTACCAACGTTCCTTCCCATGAATTCCCCTGGTGCTCTTGCCGGAGCCCTGAAATAAGGTTGATTTCGAATCCGATCCAAGATTTTATGGATTGGGATCCGGAATACCGTTGTTACCGCCTATTTATTTCTCAGCTCTGTTTCTTGTTTGGTCGGCCCATTGTTGCCTCGGCTTCGCTTCGGCGAGCCGTTTCCCTTTTCTTGCTTCAGTAAAGGACACTACTTGTCTTGGACTCTCTCGGCCCGAGGTCTTTTTCTCCCGGACCTGCGTACAATGCTGAAGTGCTTTAACCTTCGGTCTCTCCCCGTATTTCGTTTTGTTGAACCTTCGAGTGAAATTACATTAATTACCCTAGGTTTGCCTTGCCTACGGTTGTTTACTATGCGAGGGAGTGTGGACTGCTGTGCTTGAGTCAGCTCTGCCTGCTTTCCTGTCCAGGCTTCATCTACAAGGTCCCTTAAATGCGCTTGCCCTTACCAGGTCTTCCAGGCGTGTTTTAGGGTCCTACACCCGTGAGTCAGTGCCCATCTTCCATTATTGGTAAGCACAATGCTTACCAAGGCTTCTTTTATAAACTCTCCTAGTACCCTTGCTGGTGCTCCTGATAATAGGGATGGTCGGATTTATATACAAGACTTTGTGATTGGGAATTTGGAATACAGTGTTGACTGCCTGTGGCAGGCCCTCAGTCCTACTCTTGCGTGTTGGATTCGTTGTTACCGTCGGCCTCGTTCTACGACCGTTTCTTTCTCTGCTTTGTCACTTTAGTCCCTGGAGTGTCTTCCTTGGCTCTGGCATATTTCTCATTCTGGCCAAAGTTTCCGTCATGCTTTTTTGGGCAATGCTTTGTCAGTGATTTTCGAAGCAGGCATATCTTACAGGCCGTTTTTAAATGATACGACGAGCCACTTCTTGTTTGGCATTCTGGTAATTCGGTGCAATTTCTTCCCATCAATACCTATTTGGCATAGCCCTAGCTTTCGTCTCTACCAATCTTCAGAGCATCAGGGCGTTCTACCTCAAGGGCTTATAGTTTGGTTTGTCACGAAACTGGCTATAACATCTCGGCCAGGCCTTCCACAGTTTCACAGTTTCTTTTCGGCAATTTGTGAAACCAATCCGATGCAATTTCCCCAAAGGAATGAGGGAAACACCTTTGCAACGCAACGGCTTTCGTAGTATACATGCCATCGAGTTTAGGTATAAATTCAAAGTGAAAGTTCGGTTTGACTTGCCATCGTATAATGCAACCTCGGCTACTAATCTTTCGGCCTCAAATTTGGTCGCAACTCTACCGAGGAAATGTGTCCTTGTTTAACTGGGAATTTACTCGGCATTTTGTACTTTCGCAGGTATCTCTCAGTCTCTTGGGTCTGGCCAGGAGCTCGGCTATCTCTTGATTTCAATCTTTTACGGTGCACTACTTTCAGCTTCGTTATGAGCCCATTTTTCGATATTTCTCCATTTAGTTGCGTCGAAGCACAACTCCTGCCCTTTGAGCATGCCAAGTTCTTGGGGTCTGCTTCCATTTGGTGCGATGTGGTCCTTCAGAGATTCTTCCCTTCTCGATTTTCCTCGCCCGACTCCCTTGAAGGCTGTGAGAGTATTTTTGCTCCCTAGTGTACTGGGGGGCTACAGGGACTGTTTTCTGCACTCTTCTTCTGGGCATTGGCCACTGGAAATCGGCGTGTCCTGCGCAGAACGATGGCTGCATGATTGTTGTTTTGCATCAATGAAAATGACGGAACGATTGCAATCTGCAATTTGTTCCGATCCCCTTCATCTCTTCATACCCTCCATAGGCATCTTTCTCTCCATACTGGAGTTATTCCGTTATAAGTACTCGTTCAGTCTATTTCTGGTACGTTGTCGCCCTCTGCTAGTCCTTTCTTTCATGATTCTTATCATGAGTTTCTGTCGTTGTGCAGTTGTCCTCATTCGACATCAAGGTCAAATGAGGCTTATCCCATCTCGTTAGGAGTGTCGTCCCCCTGTTTCTCTTTTCTGTCTGTCGTGGCCATCTATTTCCGTTTCTTTCCCACAGACGCGCCAATGTGTGTGTTGTCAATTTCAACCACACTGCCAAATTATTACTTAGCTGGAGAACACTGGCAGAATAGATTAAGCCTGAATGACCTGCGCAATAGAGAAGAGATTCCGGCAGATGTTCGTCCACCTGGGGGCCCTTCGACGATCAAGCAGTTATCTTTCAAAGATAGCAAAAGTGCTTAACTCATATTCACAGAATATAAATTGCGTACCTTAGACCCATGGGGTGCTCTCCTTTTATAGCCAACAAATCCTAGTCCCAAAGAAGCTCGCTCCCATTGACTTAGGATTATTGTCTAATCTTGGACTTCTATAGGATTGGATAAAACTTTCTAAGAGTCTTATTCTTACCCAAATGTTAGTCCCATTCAATCCAGGAACTCTTGTCCTTTATCCGTTTATCCATTATATCCCGGACTCCGATATCTTCAGGAGATAACCTCGGCCTAGCCGAGATCACCTCGCCATCAAATGAGCAGGACACGTGGCACCGTCAGCTGACACTTCACGTCACCTTGGCCAGTATTGGTACTCAGAAAATATGTCCCCACCACTTTACACTCTCATTCCTCGATCTTTTTGAAGCTCAAACGTGAGAGAGAAAAGAGGAGGAGAGAGAGAGAGAAGAAGGAAGACTTGAATTCAACAAGAGGATTGTGGAAATTAGAAGAACTTGAAAGTTTGGCTTAGAAACTCAAACAACTAGCTATTTAGCACTCAATTGAGAAGCCAAAGGTAAGAACTCACCTCTAATTATGTAATTGAATAACTATTAGTAGCATTCATGTGAATTGGGAGATAAATTACAAGAATTGAACTAGAATTAAAGGGAATTAGTTAATCATGCATGCATGTACATTTCAATGATTTTGAAGTTGTTTCCAAACTTTTCCTCATGCATGTTGTTATTTCCCTTTAGTTCTGAAATTCATGATGTTTCATACCATTTCACTTTGCTAGACCATGATTTGAAAAGTTGAAGGTCATGTCAATTCCTACATGTTGTGGGTTGAAAGTTGAAGGTAAATTTTGAACAAATGACTTACGCTTAGGCCTTGATTTTATCCAATAATCCTTAATACTTGATGTTTTACAAGTTTAGACATGTTTCTCAAGTTTTGGGGCCCAAGGTTGTGTTTGAGAGTTTGAATTCGATTTTGAGCTTGGGAGTGCAATCTGGAAATTCTTAGAATTCTGCTCTTCGCTCGCGAGCGACCACCTTTATTTTCACACTTTCGCTCGAGCAACCAAAAGTTGGCTCCAGCTAAAATGCATGTTCTTAGAAGTTCACATGTTTTGCAGACCGCTCGAGTGACAAAAGTTGCGCTTGAGCGAGGACTTTTGTCTCACACCGAGCGAGCGTCGAGCGGAAAAATCAAGCAACCAATACTTTTGCAAGTTTACAAACTACTTTAGCGAAGAAATTTGCGCTCGAGCATCCACTCACATGTTTGTATGTCTACTCGAGCAAAAGAAGTTACGTTCAGCGAACCCCTATTTTCAGCATAGTTGCCTAAATGTTTTCAAGTGCATTTTAGCATCCTTATCGAAATGTTTTCTGTGCACATGAGTCATCGGAATGCCTTATGGGTGTCCTTTATAGGTGATCAGAATGCCTTCACGGCTGTCTCTTTATGGGTCATCAGATTTTTAACGCTAATGGATGTGCCACGTACTATAATGTGAAATGTATGAACTTTGAAAATGAATATGATTTTGTATATGAATCTGTTTCTGCTTTCGACATTTGGTTTCTGAACGTAATTATGAGTTTCGTTTTCTGTAACTGTTATGGACAACATACATTAAGTCCTTTACCCTGTTATTATTCACTGGGCTTTCGCTTCACTATTTATATTATGTATGTAGGTGAGCAGACGCGTGACCAGGCCTAAGCTGCTACTTGAAATTTTGAGTCAACCAGCCACTGTTGCCTCCTAAGAGGTTCCCTTTTGAGAGTGTCATGCTTTGTCAACCTCACTAAAGATTTGTTTTAGTTTGTCTATCTGTATGGTGGGCTATCTTTTTGTTCTATCTGCAATATATGTGACATGAATTACTGTAGATTATGACGTCACACCTATGATATAAAAGTTTGAAATTTCTGTCCCATATATGTCAAAACAGTTGTATAGACTATGTATGTATTTATATTTGCTTCCGCTGCCCCCTGGTACGTGCTAATCTGATCAGGTCTTTTGTAATCCAAGGATTACTGGTCGATTACGACGCTAAACCTATAGAGGCAGGTTTGAGTTGTGACAATGTGTTGTTTGAGTTGAGATTAAAAAAAAAAATAAATAAATAAATAAAAAATATTGGCTAAAGTTTTAAAAGTGTTTTGGAATTGTATTTTGAAATTTTTTGGATTCATTTTTTTAAATATTTAAAAATTTTCTAATTTTATTTTTTTAGGGTAAATATTTTATATTGTTAAATATTATTTATTTATTTTAATGTGCACTGTATTTCATACATTTGTACTCTGTATTTTTTTAAAAATATTTGAAATATATTTTTTAAAAATTTATTTTTTTTTATTTTTTTAATTTAAATATAATTTTTTTAGTTTTAATTTATAAATATTTTTTTTTCATATTTTAAATTTTTTAATACTTAAAAAAATTTAATTTTGTTATATATTTAATTTATTTTTAAATTTAAAAAAATTTGGATCGCCATATATATCTAAATCATAACAAATTATTTGGCCAATACTTAAAAAAATAACAAGAGTCATTTTTTGAAAAAAATAAAAATAAAATATATATATATTGAAAAATATTTTTTCAAAAAAATATAAAATAAAAAATAATTCAAAGAAGAAATAAAAAACATATTTTTTAATTTGTTTCAATAGAATTTTGAAAGAGTTTGTTAATGATTTTGTAAAGATAATTTTTGAATTAAGGTTTGAGTTAGTGTGTGGTTATGATTTTAAAAATAATTTGAATTGAGTTTTGAGTTATGTATTTAGTTATGATTTGAGTATGGAGTTATAGTTTTGAATTTAAAATATTAAAAAAATTAAAATATTTAAAATAAAAATTAATATTTAAAATAAAAAAAATTCTTAAATATTTTTAAATATTTTAAAAAATAAATCCAAAAATTTCAAATATAACTCAAAAGTCAAAAACTGAAAATACAAGTCAAAACTCTTTTCAAAAGTCAAAACTAAAAACTTTTTAAAAATTTATAACTAAATAAATTTTCTTTTTTCAAAATTCAATTTATAATTTCATACTTAAATTATAACTCTACACTTAAATCATATTTTTAAAACTAAACTAAACTAAACTAAACTAAACGAAACAAAGTCTAGGCCCCGTTTGTTTTCAGAAATATAATAGAATGGATTCATAGTGAGGAAGATTAATAGTGAGAGGATTGATAGTAAGAGGATTAAGTAAAATTATGTTTATTTTTGGTAATAGTTATTAGTATAGGGATTGTTAAATTATTTTTATATAAAATAATGAAACAAAAAATACAAAAAATAAACATTAAACATTAATGCTCAAGAAAAAATAAAAATTCCCAACATGTAAAAATTTAAAAATAAAAAAATTTTCAAAAAAAATAAAATAAATAAAACAACGACTTTACTTAACAAAAAATCCAAAAAAAAAAATTAAACATTAATGTTCCAAAAAAAAAAAAAATACCCAACATGTAAAAAATATGAAAATAAAAAATGTATAATCCGGCGAACTATTTTTTTAACATCACCTCTATCTCCTTCATCCCAATCTCCCTTCCAAAGGCCAAGCTATTCTCCTCCGTCGTCTCAATCCATTTTCCAAATTTACGAATAAAAATAACATTAAAACAAACACACTTCCATCATAATTTCATCCCTTCCGCGATATCTCAAAATAAACGGGCCCGAGGTTTTTGATAGTAACTTGTTCAAGTATTTGTAAGCGTTTTGTCATTCTATTGACTAGTAGTGAGTGACACGCGGTTTCGTCGAAGGAAAATGTCTCGTAACTCAAATTTTGTGGCTCAAAGTGGCTCAAATGGCCAAAACAACGTCGTTTTGGCCATTTGAGCACTTTTGAGCCACAAAATTTGAGCTACGTAGTATTGTCGTTCTTCGAATAAGGCATACGCTTGTGACACTGACAATTTTGTCCAAATTTTACAAAGGAAAATGATTTAGAGCCCTAAAGTTTTCCTCCCTAATCCCCCTAATTTCCAATTTGGCAACTTTTTCCTTTTTTTTTTTTTTTTTTACTTGATATGGAAATTAGGGGGATTAGGGAGATATTTTAGGGGATGTAGCAAGACCCTTTTACAAAATAGTAGTGGTCGGAGGTATCAACAAAGAAAAGCAGTTACAAGTTGATCTATAATTTGAGTGAAGTAAACTTTCGGTCCTTTGTTTCGATATAAAATATTTTGTGTAATTATTTTTTAGTTAATTGACATTAAAATAAAAAATATTTTATTACTTAAAAAAATTAATTTAATAAAATGTCATTTATAGTTTCTCCAATAAGCTAAGATATTTATTTAAAAATGTTAAATGTGTTTAAAAGATATTTAAAAAGTAATGAGTGAGAAACAATTTTGTAAAATTGACTTACAAATTTTTTAAAAGATAAGGTATTTTCAAAAAAATAATGTAAAAATATTTACTTACTTTTTGTTTAACCAAAGAACGAAAATGTCACACCTTGAAATTCAAAGATTAATTTGACAAAAAACTAATTACCTAAGCGTAGTTTTTTTTTGAAAGAAATCTCATTCATTCATTTCGTTATCAAATCCTTTCATTATCCATTTTCGTTACTTTTCCCAAGCAATACCAATTATATGTATATATTCATTGATAGAAACTATGAACCCACTCTTCATTTATTACAGTGAATATATAATATATTATTTACAAACAAAATGCCCAAAAGCTATAATAAATGAGAGGGTGTTACTCTTTATAAGAATGACACTCTGCCTAAGAAATAAATAAAAGCATTATGGCTAATCATCACTTTATAAGTATGAAAAAGAAAAACTTGATGTTTAATTCTGAAGTCCGAAAAACATTCTATGTGTGGGATATATTTTTGAGTACCAACACGTAATAAGGTGACGCCGAGGTGCCACGTGTCCTGGAGGAGACGCCGAGGTAATCTTGGCAAGGCCTGAGGTTATCTCCGAGAATATCGGAATCCGAGATAAACGATAAGGGACCAGAGTCTAGTAAAGAGAAGACTTAGCCAAGATAAGGATAAAACACTTAGAGTTTTATCTTTATCTCTGAAAGAGTCCAAGTAAGTAATGATTGGTCCAAGA
>NW_021026544.1:112381-168153 GCF_004153795.1 Camellia sinensis
GTCAGGCTTCTAGTGGGACTTGGATTGAGTAAACTATAAAAGAGAGGCACCCCCGTGGGTCTAAGGTACGCAATTTTATGCTTTCAGTAGTGAGTTTAGCACTTGAATATCTTTGAGAGATATACTGACTTGATCGTCGAAGTGCCCCCGGGTGGAAGCGCTACCGCCGGAGCCTTTTCTTTCTGTTACAGGTTAGCTGAAGTCATCTATTCTGCCGGTGCTCTCTAGCTGATTACTAAACGGACAATGTGATCAGAAAATCACTCACATAATTTGGCACCGTTTGTGGGAAACTTAGAAGAATAGATGGCCAGTAATGGACAGTAACGGACCAAGCCTTTTCTTTCACTGGACCCCTTTTAAGGTGCGTACACCCTTTGCAGGTTAAAGATTTTCTATACAAAATTCATGAAGGGATTTGTGGAAGCCACGTTGGGGGCAGATCACTAGCTCATAGGGCTATTACCCAGGGGTATTGGTGGCCCTACATGCAAAAAGATGTAGAAGCCTACGTAAAGAAGTGTGAACAATGCCAAAGATTCGCACCTTTGATACACCAGCCAGCTGCTGACCTGAACCCTGTATCCAGTCCATGGCCATTTGCCCAATGGGGCATAGATCTCATTGGGCAGTTGCCCCAAGCAACTGGGCAAAGGAATTACTTGCTGGTAGCAACAGATTACTTCACAAAGTGGATAGAAGCAGAACCTCTTGCCAAAATCCGAGTTGTGGATGTCAAGAACTACATATAGAGAAATATCATCACCAGATTTCGCATTCCAAGAGCAATAGTTGCTGACAATGGAATGCAGTTTGACAGCAAACTCATCAAGAACTTCTGTGCGAAATTCAAGATAAGGAATTACTTTTCAACACCAAGTTTTTCCCAAAGCAACGGGCAAGCAGAAGCATCCAACAAAGTAATCTTAGATGGGATAAAGAAGAGACTACAGGCAACAAAAGGAAAGTGGGTAGACGAGTTGCCCAATGTACTCTAGGCATATCGGACTACGCCGAGAAAATCAACAGGGGAAACCCCCTTTGCCATGGCCTATGGCACAGAAGCAGTCATCCCTCTAGAGATCGGCATCCTAGGGATCAGAACCCAGGGAGTAGAGAATGGGACAAATGACATACTCCTAGCCCCAGATCTGGATCTCTTAGAAAAAAGAAGGGAGAAAGCTGCAATTCAGCTCGCAGCATACCAGCAGCAGCTTGCTAGAGCTTACAATAAGGTCAATCCAAGGGAATTTCAGGTCGGCGACCTAGTCCTGAGAAAAGTTGTTGGCAACAAGAAGGACCCCAGAGAAGGAAAGCTTGGACCAAACTGGGAAGGGTCCTACAGAATCACTTCGGTATTGGGCAATGGAGCATACCGACTTAAAGACAATGAGGGCAAAGCATTGCCAAGACCCTGGAACACTTGTAATTTGAAATTTTTCTATCATTAGATGTTCGTTGTTATTTTTTACCGACATCATCAATAAAATTTTAGCAGAGTTCTCCAAAGACTTGTGAATTGATAAAAGATGCATAATGATTATTTCTGAATAATGAGAACCCAAGTGGAACTCAGGTTCACATTGGGGGCAGAGAGAAGACAGTAATGCTTAATGCTTGTTGAAATTTATAGCAATTTACAAGTTGAAGTTAAGCCGAGATAATTGTTTATCTTCACTTGTTGAAATTTGTACCAATTTACAAGTTGAAGTTAAACCGAAGTAATGCTTAACGCTTGTCGAAATTTGTAGCAATTCATAAGTTGAAGTTAAGCCGAGATAATTGTTTACCTTCATTTGTTGAAATTTGTAGCAATTTACAAGTTGAAGTTAAACCGAAGTAATGCTTAACGCTTGTTGAAGTTTGTAGCAATTTACAAGTTGAAGTTAAACCGAAGTAATGCTTAACGCTTGTTGAAATTTGTAGCAATTTGCAAGTTGAAGTTAAGCCGAGATAATTGTTTATCTTCACTTGTTGAAATTTGTAACAATTTCCAAGTTGAAGTTAAACCGAAGTAATGCTTAACGCTTGTTGAAATTTGTAGCAATTTACAAGTTGAAATTAAACCGAGATAATTGTTTATCTTCACTTGTTGAAATTTGTAGCAATTTACAAGTTGAAGTTAAGCCGAGATAATTGTTTATTTTCACTTGTTGAAATTGGTAGCAATTTACAAGTTGAAGATAAACCAAAGACAAGAAAACTGCCGAGGTATATCATCGGTTGGCATAACCGAGGTATGTCACCCCGAGAAGGTTACACAAAGAAGGAAGAGTGTACATATGCAGAATATTCTAAGTATAGAATCATGCAAAGACAAAAAAAAAAAAGACAGGAGTGCAAGCACTTGGAAAAGAAAAGGTATATTCATTTACCAAAGGGCACGTCGGCCACACAAAAAGCATACATTGTTCCAAAAGATAAAGAAGCAACAAAATACAAGTAAGCAAAAGAAGAACATAAAACTTAGAGCTAAGGCTCCTCTCCTCCAGATTGTTGAATTTGAAGATCAGATACCACCTCGGCCTCCTTCTCTGCCGCTATCTCACCGTCAATTTCTTAAAGAGTTTCTTCAACAGTCTTGACCTCAAAAGGGTTGTCGGCTGGTGCGATGTCGGGAACAGCTTCTTGGACAACCTCATCGCCTTCTTCATCTTGAGTCAAGTCTAGGACTTGCTCATTCTGAAGAGGGGACTTGGCCCCATCAGCATCTTTTGATTTTCTAATCAGAACCTCGTCCTCTTCCTCCTTGGCCTCATCCTCAGCATCAGATTCGCCGATATCTTCACTCGGAGTTAGGGCTGGAGGAAATGGCAAAGGAATGGTGTCGGCCTTCCACAATGGAGAATCATCAGGAACATTAAGCTTTTTAAGAAGGGACATCCAACCAAGGGTGAAACCCTTGTTGCATGCCTCCTTCACTTGTTTTTCATAGGCCTCAGTAACGTCGGCCATACCCTGTGAGTACGCCTTTTCGTCAGCATCTTTGATTTCAACTTCTTTGGTGGCCAGGGCCTTCTGAAGCTCCTTTTCAGCTTGGGCCATTTTTTCCTCGGCCTCTCTCCTTTGCGATTTGGCCACCTTCCTAATGGCCTCAGCAGCCTCAGCCTTTTCGTCGGCTTCGGTCTGAGCCTTGATGGCTTCCTCAGCTTGGTCTTCCAGCTTCTTCATTTTTGACTGGAGGCCTTTATTGGTCTTTTGGAGGCTGGAGACCTCCCTTTTCATCTCGGCAAGCCTCTCCCTGTTCTCAAAAGACTGCATTGAGAAAGAGTGGGCATGCTGGATGGCTTGAAAGAAAACAGAGGTATTAAAGAATATTCAAAGTGTGAAATAAAGAGAAAGAGAAAGATACCAAATAGAAAACATTTACCTGAACGAAGTGTTGAAGCATAAGGGCATAGTTCTCATACTCACTGTACTGGGCATTTCGCTCCAGATCGCCTGGAAGAAGCAGAACGGTACAAAGTGTGACGCCGACGTTTATATCGTCGGCACTATCGCTCGCCATGACAGGGTTGTCTTCCAAAGTAATTGTGGGGGCCTAGGGGGCATCGGGTTTTTTTGATCCCGAAGTTATTACGGAGGAAGACCTCGGCTTTTTGGATTGTTGGGATTCTGGTGGTTGAGACTCAGAACGCCTCTTCCCAGCAGAAGGCTGGGATTTATCACTCTCAGCTAACTTTGAAATAGGGAGAGTGTCTTCAGACTCAACCCAAGCTACCTTGGCCTTTGGTTGAGCCTTTTTATTCTTTTTGGTTTTGCTGTTGGTTGGGTTTGTGTTGGTTGTTCGTCAATGAATGATGGAATGTTGGCTAGGAGGTCTTTAGCAACTGGCTTTACGCGACCCATCTCGGCTGTAAGAACAAGACGTCGGCGACGCTTTCTTTGGGATGGTGGAATGAGGTATGGAGCCGAGGTCGACGGTTGTTCTACTGGATCAGAGGTTGATCCTTGGTCTGTTTGCGATGTTGATGCAACTGGAAGAATTGTAGCAGAGGGAGGAGATAAGCTCTTCTTCTTCCTTTTCCTGGGGACATCGGGGAGAGCTAATTTGTATGTTGGGATGAAGTTGAGAAGCAGGGGTGCCTTTTGCTTCTGAACTGGCAGGTCCAGTAATTTCTTTAAATCCTTGCTGGGAACAAAAGATTGGCGAAAATTTTTTTGTGGCTGACGAACAGCTGCAAGGAGAACAGACGTTAGAAACAGATAAAGCATTTAAGACTTTGAAAGAAAACAGGCAAAGCTAAATACTGGGCTCTTACCCTTGCCCTCTGAAACTGATCGGGGAAGAGGGAGAGATGGATGTCCTTGTCTGAATCAAACTCCCAATTTCCCGAGGTAATGAGATAGTCATCTCTAGCCCCCTTGTTGGAGTCTGGGAGGTCGGCTATGATTTTGAATTCTGTAGACCTCGGCTTAAGATAATAAATGAAGCCTTTTTCTTTCAAGTTAAGGGCACACATGGTGTAACAATACTGTATGTCGGCTAGGGTGATCCTAACGTTTTCCTGTTTAGCTAAGGCGATAATACCAAAAATCACTCGATAAGAGTTGATTGCCAGTTGCACGGGGTTCAACTTATAATAATGAAGAATCTCGCGAAAAAGGATGTTGAGTGGGAGCCGAAGTCCGCACTCAGTAAAAGCTACAATGGGAAGGGGCATGGCGTTTTCTGTAGGCATGATGGAGTCATCATCCCCAGCCAATCTCAGATGGACATTGGCAGGGATGGAGAACTCTTGCCTAAAGTACTCAAGTTTGGTCGGGGTATCTACCCTATGTCTCCACATACCCATGATATCGGCCTGAATTAGAAGGGTTGAAATTCAGAAAGAAGATGTTTTCTATTTGATGGGACCTTGGCAAAAACCTAGGTTTGGGCTGGCACAGAAATTTGTAAGGAATGTTTCAGTTTTGCCCTAAATCGTGGGTTCTACATACAAATCCCAAACCTAAAGCTATCAAGATGAAGATCAAAAGCACAGATCTGGAAAAGACATAGAAAACAGAAAACAAATACGAAGTTTTAGAGTCAAGAACAGAGATGGACTATCAGGAACATGAGAAATACAAAGGGTTGAAGGCCAAGAACAGTGGTAAGGCGTGCAAGAAAAACTAAGAACAGTACATGTATTCAGGGCATAAGCAAAAAGAAAAATCAACACATTCAGATGTATGATTTACAAATTGATTATTTAAACAAAACAGTAGTAAACAAGAAATTTCAGAAAAGATCAAAAACTGGAATAGAAAGAGACAGATGCTTACCAGAAAATATGAAGCCAGTATGAAGATTGCCAAAGTCAGACGACAGTTACAGATGTAACGAAGACAACGAGAACTTCACAGGAAGAACGAAAGGCAATTACAGAGTTTGGAAGCTTGAGCAATGGCGGATTTGAAAGAAAGAGCTTTAGAGAAAGAAAAAGCAAGAGAACTTAGATGCAAAAATGAAGAAGACGGAAAAAAGGGAAAAGTTTTTGATTAAACAGAAACGGCGGCAAAAGCAATCAATACGCCTAGAAGAACGAGGGCGTCAGACGACGAACATGAAGAAGGAGGCGGCTAACAGACGCGTCATGTGTACGGACCAGTAAGAGGGAAACGCGTGGCTAAAACGGTTGGGTTGAAGTGTATGACAGCTCATGCGCGTAAGAAGGTCCTTAAAAATCTTGATTTTTTAGGGAAAGCATGTCGGCCTGAAATGAATGATCTCGACAGAGATACTGAAAACCGACGTACTGGATAAACAGAATGATATAGGTTCCATCACCTCAGAATGCCAAGGTAATAGAACCTAGGGGGCAGTTGTGGGGATATATTTTCTGAGTTCCAACACGTGGCAAGGTGACGCCGATGTGTTAGCCGAGGTGCCACGTGTCCTGGAGGAGACGCCGAGGTGATCTCGGTAAGGCTGAGGTTATCTCCGAAGATATCGGAATCCGAGATAAACGGATAAGGGACCAGAGTCCTAGGATAAAGAGGAGACTTAGCCAAGATAAGGATAAAACTCTTAGAGAGTTTATCTTTATCTCTTGAAGAGTCCAAAGTAAGTAATGAGTTGGAGTCCATAGAAGTCAGGCTTCTAGTAAGACTAGGATTAAGGTAACTATAAAAGAGAGGCACCCCCGTGGGTCTAAGGTATGCAATTTTATGCTTTCAGTAGTGAGTTTAGCACTTGAATATCTTTGAGAGATATACTGACTTGATCGTCGGAGTGCCCCCGGGTGGATGAGCCACCACCAGAGCCTTTTCTTTCTGTTATAGGTTAGCTGAAGCCATCTATTCTGCCGGTGCTCTCTAGCTAATTACTAAATGGGCAGTGTGATCAGAAAATCACTCACACACTATGTATACATGTACAGACTGGGAATGAGTAAACCACTAACTCACCAAGTAATCTCATGTTATAATATTAAAAGATATGAAGGTATAATGATACTCATACATATATGCAAAATCATATCATGTCAAAATTTTATGATTTTATTTATATAATCTCTTAAATTTAATTTATTTAATTAACCCGAAGTAATTAATTTAAATAAATAAACATGCTCCAAATGTCCACAAAATATCCTTTTTAATCTATTCAACTAACACATCACAGTTAAATTCAGTAGTTAAACAATTCACAATGGTCACGAACAAAGTATCAAGTACATTACATTTTAATGACTCACACTAGTTAACTTAAATGAAAACACAAGTTATAATGACTATTGGTAATGTCTCAATTTCAATACATTCATTTAATTAACCCATGACGATTAACTTAAATAAACCCATAATTTACAAGATATCAATAAGCATACTCATATCTCATTTAAATAACTTATATCTCATTAAATTAAATAGATCCACAGTTATCAAGCTCATCAACTAGCAATAGGACCTCATGTCCAAATTATTTAATTAACAAACACCAGATAATTTAAATGATTTAACAATTTCAATTACTCACTTTAATCATCTATCATAACATCATCAGCTACTATCACATAGCATAATGTGATCCAACTTCATCAAGTCACAACCATCCACTTTACCAAGCGCTAGTTAGATGGAATTTAGAACCCATCATTCAAAGCGCAACCACTTTACTAGGAACTAATTGGAAGGAAACTAATGCCTCTTGTTAAAAGCATACCCCACCTTACAAGGCGCTAGTTGGAATGAAATTAGTACCTCTAATTAGAAGTGCACCCCACTTTACCAGGCGCTAGCTGACAGGAAATTTGATATTTCTCATTAGAAGCACAAACCATTTTACTAGATACTAATTGGAAGGAACTTAGCACCTCTATATAACACTCCCATCAATCAATCACAATATACATACCATATCCTTTTTTTTTTTTTTAATATTCACCACTTCCCCCCATTTTGCCTCACAAAAAATAACAGAATCATTAGCAAATTGAAGATGGGACACTGAAATTTTGTTAGCCCCAAGAATAGCACCCTTGAATAAATTTAACTCCCTAGCCCTGGTCAACAAGATGTTAAGGCCCTCAGCAACCATATTGAAAAGGAAAGGGGAAAGAGGATCCCCTTGCCTAAGGCCTCGAGATGGACTAAACTCCGATGTGAGAGAACCATTCACAAGAACTGAGACTCGAATATTCGATATACACTCCTGCACCCAAGCCAGCCACTTTGCTCCAAAACCAAAATTCTTCATCATAGATAGCAAAAAGGACCAATTAACAGAGTCATAGGCCTTTTCGAAATCAAGTTTCAGAATAATACCACTTCTTTTGGTTTTCTTCCACCAGTCAACAATTTCATTTGCAATTAAAATCCCATCGAGGATACTTCTACCGAAGACAGCACCAATCAGAAGAGAAGAGAAGTCTAAGAACACACCAAACCAGCAGCACACAGAAGAGAAAATAGGACAGGCACAGATTCAACCTATCTCTCTTCTACAAAACTTAATTTGTTGTAAGTTAAACAAAAAATCATTGAGAGAGAAAGGCAGCCTCGAATCAAAAGCTCTAACCCACATAGCAGTCCTGGTTTTAATTAGATCACATAAACAACACCTTATTCCTATGTTTCCAAATGGACCACAAGGAAGCAATAGGTAAAACATTCTAGACTTTTCTCTCAAAACTATTACCTGAAAATCTAGCCTAAAACTGTAAAACTCCATCCACTGTTGCCGGCATAACCCATTGAGACCCCCACCAGAGAAAGATATCAGCCCAAACCCTCCAGACAAAAGGACACCATAACAAAACATGATTGATCGACTCTGCTTCATCTTTGCAAAACACACATTGGATATTAGCAGTAGCAGGAACGACACCAATCCGATGAAGGAAAGAGGATGTTTTTAGCCTTTGTCTCCAAGCTAGCCACACAAAAGCTTTTGCTTTAGGTGTAGAAACATTCTGCCAAATCATCTTGGAGATAGTACCATAATCAGTAGATTACAAACTGTTTTCACACCACCTATAGGCAGATGATATGCTGAAACAACCAGAGTTTTCAGCCCCCCAACAAAAAACATCAACCTTATCAGCTCTCAACTCACAAGTGTTATTAACCAAAGTAACCAAACGAGCCACCTCTTCCTTTTCTCAAGCTCGAAGCATTCTATTAAAGCATTCCTCCCACTCTTGTAGGCTCCTTCTTAATTCAAGCACTTGCTTAACTAATTTCAGCTTATCAGGAGAGATACTATAGAGTCGAGGAAAATCATCTTTTAGACACCTATCACCAGCCCACTTATCCTCCCAGAAAAGAGTTCTATCCCCATTACCAACCAATATGAAAGTATTGCTAATAAAGAAACTGTGCAGGGCAGGGTTGAAAGCTGCCACAGAGAGTATATCCTTCCATAACCGGGAATGCATCTGGGAGGCTTCCGTATTTGGGTACCACTTGTTGCCTTGAATGTTATATTTCCCACATAAAACTTTCTTCCATAGCAAATTCTCATCTCTGCCAAACCTCCACCACCACTTTAGTAGCAGGTAAGCATTAACATCCCTAAGACTCTTGATGCCTAACCCACCTTTAATAACACTTCTAGTGACTTCAGACCATTTAACCATGTATATCTTGCTCTTGATCACAGATCCACCCCATAGAAAAGCAGCTTGGATCTTGTCTAACTCTTTCGCAACTCCTTCAAGCATCTTAAATAGTGAGAGATAATATACTGGGAAGCTAGACAAAACTGCTTTGATAAGAGTTAATCTCCCAACAAGGGATAAGAACCTTCTTTTCCAACTAGCGAACTTAACTTCGACTCTATCCACAATAGGCTTCCAAGTCATCAATCTTCCAGGATTAGCCCCAAGAGGCATCCCAAGGTACTTAAATAGAAGCTTTTGACACTTACAATTCAGCCTATCAGCAATTGTAGCCAGCAAGTCATCTTGTACCTCGATGCTAGAAATCACACTCTTGTGATAATTGATCCGAAGCCCAGAAATCATTTCAAAACATCGAAGAATCCTTTTGATATTCACCACTTCCCCCCATTCTGCCTCACAAAAAATAATAGAATCATCGCAAGCCCCAAGAACAGCACCTTTGAATAAATTTAACTCCCTAGCCCTGGTCAACAAGATGTTAAGACCCTCAGCTACCATATTGAAAAGGAAAAGGGAGAGAGAATCCCCTTGCTTAAGACCTTGAGATGGACTAAACTCTGATGTGGGGGAACCATTCACAAGAACTGAAAATCGAATATTCGAGATACACTCCTGCACCCAAGACAACCACTTTGCTCCAAAACCAAAAATCTTCATCATAGAAAGCAAAAAGGACCAATTAACAGAATCATAGACCTTTTCAAAATCAAGTTTCAGAATAATACCACGTCTTCTGGTTTTCTTCCACCAGTCAACAATTTCATTTGCAATTAAAATCCCATCGAGGATACTTCTACCTCCCACAAACACTGACTGCTCTTCACTAATTATTCTAGGCATCACCATCTTTAGTCGGTTAGCCAAAACCTTAGAAAGAATCTTATACACAGACCCAATTAAACTTATAGGTTGGTAATCCCCAAGACTAATAGGATTATCTTTCCATTTAATTTCCAATATAAAAACAACTACATTACATGTAGGGTTTTTGTTCAATCTAAATCCATATCATTCTACCACCAACAATGCAACCCTCTATCGATTGTCAAGGACAAAATCTGTAAGCAATAGATTCATTAATATCAATAAATGTAAAAGAGGATTCAAGATTTTATCAATTTCATTATTTCTAACTCGCATACTTTATCAATTTAATGTAATTATATTCTTTTCAAAACTCATCACCATCCCAAACATTCAATAGAATTAAATTCCCATTTTCTCATGCAAGTAAAGTCTCAAGATCTTCTAAGTTAAATCATAATTCTCAATAAGCATAAGTAAATGCTTCCAAAACTTAGTCAATTATATCAAAATCCTCTTGACTATAATTATAAAATGTAACATAAGTGTTCATTTTTGAATTATTAACATTAACTTCATCAAGTTAATCCAAAGAAATAAATTTAATAACTCAATTTATGTTTTAAGTCAAAACATCCATTTGCTCCAAACAAGTTAAAATCATCATTTCTTTCCCTTTGCTCCTTAAAAAAAGTATAAATAAATAAATAAATCACCAAACAATTCAACTATCTCATATATGAATTTAAGGTATAAAAATAACACACTAAAATACTCCAACTAGTAAAACTAGTAATCAATTTCTCAATTGTTTTGACTCACACAAGATTTTCTATCAACTTTATTCTACCTCAACCAAAATAACCAATATGATCTTCGCTAAATCTCATACTTTTTAAATATTGCCATTTTCCTTCCTACTATATTGAAGTCATGGTATAATCTCAATAACACATTTTTAATAATAAAGGATATAAAATATTAAGTAAAATAATTTAATCCACTAAATTCATTGTATTCACAATTTTTCAAAGAAATAATACCAAACATAACTTGATATGTCTCATCTTTCAACGGTAACCATATTTCATGCCAAGTTAATTAAATAGCTAATTCTCCCCAAATTTTCTACTCATGACAATTTCCACAGCTTGTCTAAAGTTAATTAATCAACATGATATTTAGTGCACCCCAAACAACCTTTGGTGCACTAAAAAAGTGCACTTATTTATCTTTTTTGGGTCACACTATCTCTTTATTTTTTTCTACACATCTTTTTATAAAAAGTCAAAAAATGTAATTATCTAGATTATCTCAAACAACCCCGTCAAAAATCATGAAATATATCTAAAAGTACACTTTTTAAGGTTAGAAGTTTAAAAGTGTACATGTCATATTTTCATTTTCACAAAAATAGACAAAATTTAATCATTAATATACCAATATTCATCAAATATCATGACTATAACTCTTTTAGAGTATTTAGTCCCAAAACAACTCTATAGTTCTAACTTAATCATTTAAACATTTGTTCATCAACATTAATTTATTTTTCTCAAAAATAAATTCTAAAAAATCAAAGATGAGATAATATTTCAACATCACTATGTTCCTCAAATAAATTATCTAATCATAATATGATATAGATACAAACTCTATAGCTCATATTATGCCATTTTCTCAACATAACCCTATCATAAATTTTGAAGCAATAATATTGAGATAATCTCTACCTCAAATAATAAAGAAGAGCAAATTTGAAAGTAAAAACCTTGCCGGATCAAGATTGCGAAGAATACTACGAGATTTCCGACTTCCATTTACAAAACTTCTGCAAAATCTTACATTAATAACTCCCATTCAAAACTCAAAGGTTAAACTTCAATGGGGTATGTGAGAGAGAGAGAGAGAGAGAGAGAGAGAGGCATACCCTCTGCTCAACTAAAACCAAAAAAGATGAAGAAGAAAGAGGGAAGTAATGGGGGGATGGGGACAAGAGGGAAAAGGGTGAGACCCTTAGAATATCGGGACATCATATCTAATTCGTAACATTTTTATTTTTAGTTTTTATTTATATATACAAAAATTTTAAAAATTGTCATATAAATTTATTTGATAACTTTTTAAGTTTATAAATAAATTCTCTAAAATTTAAAATTAAGAAAAAAATCATAAACTGAAAAAAGATGTTTTCATTTGTTTATAAATTTATATAAATAAGAAAAGGAAGTAGAAGGCAACACAGAAAAAAAAAGTGGAAAGAAGGAATTGACCTGAGGTTAGGAATTCAAATAGTATAAGAGCTTCATTTTGAAGCATAAGGAAACAAGTTTTAGTTTTTGTGTCTTCCTAAAACTAAACAAAAACTAGTTTATTTTTATTTTTTAAAAAACATAAATGAAAAACGTAAACGTTTCCAAAATTATGTATACCTTTATTTTTAAACTATTAATAATATAATATAGTATTTGGTTTACTAAAATGAAATAAATGAAATGTATTGGTTATTCCTTAGTGGTTGTATAGATGACTATTTTCTCACAATAGTGAATAACAATTTCTTTTGTACTATATTTTTGTAAATTAAACGTAAGAATGAATATTATAATAATATGATTATTCTATTAAACTTTATTTCAATAAATCAAATATAACTTAAGACAAAAAAAAAAATTAACTAAACACAACTTAAATTCGAAACTATTTTGGGGCCCTATTTTTTTGACAAAATTTGAGGCTCTGAAGTGACAACATTGCCCACCTTGCCTTAGAGTCGGCCTTGTATGACACTATGAAACCCCTCTAAATAGACTATAGCATTTTTGGTTTAAACCTGACCGGTTTGACTTCTGGATTCAAGTTTCTTTTCCTTATATAGTTGTTTTTACCTTGTTTCCTAATATTTCTCCTTGAGTTGGGCTATTGGATTGTATTGGTGGTACTTGAAACAGGTTGGTAGCTTGTTTTTCAAACTTTTGTTGCCAAGAATTTTGCTCGTACGTTCAAGCGTCACTTCTTTCACTCGAGTGGTCTTTGTGAACTCTCAATACTTTTGCAACTCTAAAAAAGTATTGGGAAGTGGAATTCTACGCTCGAGTGAAACTTCTTGTGCTCGAGTGTTCTTGGCTTGAGCAGCTTTTATTACGTTCGAGCGTTGGTCTTTTGTCTGTAAAAGTACTGGGAGTTTGTATTTCACGCCCGATTGTCAACTTCTTGCGCTCGAGTAGTAACATCTTTTGTGTCTTACACTCGAGCATCACTTCTTGCGCTCGAGTGGACTGTGCGTATATTAGTCCGTAAAAGTCACTTTTTGCATCACTTTTTTATTTCACTCTCTCTCTCTAAACTTTCTAAAAACCCTAGATCCACACACTCTCTCTCTCTCCCTAAAACTCACATTCTCTCTTCTAAAACACCTAGATCCATTGATTTCTCTACCCCATTCTTTTTTAGAGGAAGATAGAGCTCACTTAGAGTTTCATTTTCATCTGAACAAAGTTGGGTTTCAGTGGTGTTGAGGGTTTTCTTTTTTTCTCTCATTTTCTAAGCTCAAGGTAGGGATCCGATACACTCTTTTATGATATTTAACTTAGTTATTTGTCTTTATAAAACAATCTCAGGATTTTGGAGGATTATAGACAAACCCAGGGTTTTGATTCAAAATCAAAAGAGGGGTTTTTGAATAGATGTTGTACAGGGAACAAATATTCAGGCGAGCCCGCACTCCTTTCTTCTAGGCTCCGCTTCTATCCGGTCACCTGCGAGCAAATAACAGTGAGCTACCCGGTGGTGTGTGGCCGGAAAAACCCTCCGACGATCAAGTTAGCGCACACCTCAGGATAGAGAGAGAGAGAGGAGTGTTTGAGTGTAAGAATTTCCTTACAAAGTGTTCCTGTCCCGCGTATGGGGGGCGCAGACATGCTTATATACCCTTCTGCGCCCCAAATCTACTCCCATTGGTCTCTCGACACATGGCTCTGTTATCCCATCTGTCAGCACAAATCTTGCTATACATCACCTAACCCAACTGCCAGCCCACTCAGCTGGGAGCACGGCAGCCGGGCAACATTATCTCGGCTATCAACGGCCATACTGAACATGCCCAAGTGCAGTTGATGTCATAGTTTCCTACTACCGGGCTTAATTCCAGCCGTGCTCAACTGTATTCCGGCGAAGTTGAGCTGGAGATTGGTAACGTCGGTTAGCCAAAGACCTTCTCGGCCAAGCTCCAAGCACAAGCCTTCCTACCGGGTTAAGGTGCGTGCATTACAACCTTGCAACGCGTGAGCCGGGGAGCCTCATCTAGGCTGTTCCTTCACCTGTCCGGCCTTCGCAGAACCGAGATCATATAACTCGGTTCCACGTGGGCTTTGCCATTACCGAGCAATATCACGGCCTGATCTTGGAGCCCAATACCTCGGCCCAAATCTGTCCGGCTAACGTCACAGCCCAATCTCAGATCATAAATCTCCCTCTCAATTGCCCCTTAATTCCGTCCGCAAAAGTGTGACTGGGATTACTTATTTCGACCGGGATAACACTTCCTCGATCCTCAGAATGCGAAATGGCGACCGGGCTAGTTGACATTCTTGTCTGCAAACTTGCCCGGTTATACTCCTCGGTTGACGTCCTCTTTTTCAAAAGTAGCCTGGTTGACTCAACTCTTCAACCTGTCTCTTCAGTTCTGACGTCGTCATAAATGGGGACACGTGGCAGTCTGCCATTGGTTCTCGAGCAACCAACCCGCCGTCTTGCCAGAATTTGAATTTGGGCGGTCTCGTCTCCTCTATAAACATCCCCTCCTCATCTTCCTTGAGCTCTTACAGACTCACTGCCATTCCAAGCAACCCAGAGCTCTTGCCTCTCCTCTGCCATTCCTGAACTCGCGCTCGAAGAAGAAGCAGCCACTGCTTTATATTGGTAAGCCCTCCAACCCTTGTTATTGTTATTTTCCTTGATATTTCACACAATAGGGCAATAAAATGTAGTTCTTAGGACATAGGCCATAGAAATCGTCCCAAACCTCCCACTGTTCATGGTGTTCTTCATTTTTGCTGACGAACTTCGAAGAACTGGGGCGGACCGGGCTCCAGGTTTTCGTTTGATCCAAAAAGCCATCCCGACCGAGCAAATAACCTGTTAGACTTAACCATAGCAAGAACCGGGATAACAAAGGTCTTGGCCGCTCAACCGGGCTAAAATTTGGTCTGCTTGGGCAACCGAGCTCCTTGGTTAGCCTCTACGACCGAGGTGGTTTGGCACTTTAGACGACCGAGCTAAAGTCAAGCTCGCTTTGCGCGACCGCGCTCCCTCTTACACTTGCCCTCCTTTTCCTGCAGAGTCCAAGGGGACCACTGACCATTCCTGAGGCTCCCAAAGACCGAGCAGCCACAAATCACCTGACAGTGCCAAACCACAGCCGAGCTAATTTAGCCGGTCGTAAATGGGGAAATTCTGTTTCCTCGTAGATACTCCGGCTGCCTTGGCCATGTTTAGGGAGGAGTACGGCATCCCGGCCGACGTCCACCTTGAGCTTGCAGAAGAGCAAACAATGCCTTGGGGCAGATCAGAATAATGCCCCTTCACCGTGCTATCTGTCATCGAAGGAGGCCTCCGCTTCCCACTCAACCCACTTATCACCGAGTTCCTCCGCCGTACCGGGCTGGCACCCACACAAGTGTCCACCAACACTTACCGAATTATCAACGGCGTCCATGAACTGAACAACTGGCTAGGCACCAACTTAGGTTTAGCCGAGATATTAAGGCAATACACGATGGGTCACACCGGTGACGACCTAGCCTATTATTTGAAAATCAGACCGGGCAAGGAGAAAATTGTAACCGGCACCCCGGATAAAGACTTGCACGACGACGATTTTTTTTGGGTGTCGGGCAATTACGAAACAGCCGATGTACCAGGCTGGTTTATAAGCAAGAACTTCGGTTCCTCATGTAAGCCGCTCAAACTTGCTTGGTCAGCCTACCTTCTTTATTCTGTAATTAACCAGTTTTCTTGTTTCTTTTGCAGCAATCCAAGCCTTGCAAGCCAACTACCAATTTCCCAACGTAGAGGCAATTCAGACCGTGCTCCGCTGTCGCCACCGAGATTGCAACGAGCTGCTCGGTTACACTCCAACCTAGAGATACTCAGCTCCACGCCGGAGTAAAGTTACAGACTTTCTCCGCGCTCCAACTCCTCCTCTAGACCCAAATTTGCCAGACATTCCGCTAATCTGGCTGACCGAGGAACGAGAGATGGCTAAAAGAAGCCGTATCAAGAATCTCCTCACAGCCACATCCGCTGAAATACCAAGCACTTCTCTCCCGTCTCATGCTGCTGGTCAATCCAACAGCCTTGTGGTTGCCCTGGCATCTCCAGCTGCCGGGCAATCCAGCCAACCCCGCCGAGCAGGCCAAAGACCTCGCGTAGATCCAACTGCCGAGCTAATAACCGAGCAGCCCACCAACACTGCTAATTCCATTCCACCATGGCGGCCGTAACTCAAGCACCGGGGCCAAGATATCCCGGCAAATGCTTCTGTTAAGGGCGATAAAGAGCACTTGTTGGCCTTTGACCTCTCGAAAGCTCTCTTGCTGCCAAGTGACGTGGTTGGCAGCGATCACGTCCCTGACACCCGATTGGTGAAATCAGCAGTGAAATCCATGACCAGGGTAAGGATCCAACTTCCACTGAAATTTTACAAGTGTTTGCCCGGTTCCTTCACTAATCAAATTCGTTTCTTGCAGGCTATCCAAAAGCAGCACCTGGTAATGGAACGCATCCACAGACTTTGGCAAAAGGCAAATGACACAGCCAGCCAAGTCCAGAGCCTCCAAGCCGAGCTTGGCCGGGCAAAAGAATCTCTCCAAATCGCCAATGCTGACAACAACAGGTTGCACGGTCAGCTTGACGAGGCCGAGAAGAAGCGCGATGAGCTCCAGGCCGAGCTGGACGCTTTGAAAAAGTCAAGGAAGAAGGACTGCCGAGATGCAAACAACGCCGGCTTCCTAGAAGCCGAGAAAAGCTACAAGAAGCAAGTCTTCGCTACCCAAGATATCTACTTCAAAGTGGGTTGGAAGTCTGCTTGCGAGCATCTCGGTCAGGGTCCTAATACTGACGTCTTTGCCACCCCGTCGCCTGCTTCCCTGCCGACCTACCT
Organism: Camellia sinensis; assembly: GCF_004153795.1. Classification (NCBI taxonomy): domain Eukaryota; kingdom Viridiplantae; phylum Streptophyta; class Magnoliopsida; order Ericales; family Theaceae; genus Camellia; species Camellia sinensis. Next base: position 129,458 of record NW_021026544.1, read on the forward strand.
CGTGCCATATACCAATGACGTCTTCAGTGCATTGCAGGCTGAGGCCGAGGAAGGGCTTGAAGAAGAAGAGGCCGGGGAAGATAGTGACGGAGAGGAGCAACTAGAATAGGAGCAGCCCGGCCGAACTGAGCCCGGTGTTGAAGACCGATCTCCAGCAGTGAACTTGGAGATAACTCCGGATGATGAATTCACCAATCTCTCCCCCTTAGCTTAGTTTTCTTTTTTCTATTTCTTTTTTTGCTTTGCACATGTAACCGGGCTCTCTGCCCCTCCTTTTGTATTAACTTTCTATCAATGAAAAGCTTTAATTTCATCAAGTATTTGCACAGTTTTCTCGAACTCTATCTTCAGCAAAACATCTCGGTTTAAATCACTAAGTTGCACAAATCACCAACTAGCTTGACCGGAGTTAACATCTCGGTAAATTTAGCAAAATTGAGGAACTTCTTCAACTGGAATAAACATCTCGGTGGGAACAACAAAGTTGAACAAATCACTAATTCTTTCAACCGGACTAAACCATCATGGTTTAGCATGCCTGAACTGTACAAAACATCTTGTATAACCGGAATACACCATCTCGGTTTTAATTCTGATAGAATTGAACAAAACATCTACTCCCTCAACCGGAGTAGGGCATCTCGGTTGGAATCTTTGAGTCGAACAAACCATCAACTCCTTCAACCGAAGTAAAACTCATCTCGGTTGGAATCTCTGAGTCGAACAAACCATCAACTCCTTCAACCGGAGTAACTCATCTCGGTTGGAATCCCTGAGTTGAACAAACCATTAACTCCTTCAACCGAAGCAACTCATCTCGGTTGGAATCTCTGAGTCAAACAAACCATCAACTCCTTAAACTGGAGCAACTCATCTCGGTTGGAATCTCTGAGTCGAACAAACCATCAACTCCTTCAACCGGAGCAACTCATCCCGGTTGGAATCTCTGAGTCGAACAAACCATCAACTCCTTTAACTGGAGCAACTCATCTCGGTTGGAATCTCTGAGTCGAACAAACCATCAACTCCTTCAACCATAGTAAATCCTCACGGTTGAGAATCTCAAGTATTCAAAGCAATCAATCAAAATGCTAAGGCAAAGAAGACACTTCTATATATTGACAAAAAGAATTACATTCTGAAGTGTAAGGCAAAAAATTCCTTTGCACAAAAAGAAAACAAAAGCTAGAAATAGTACAGTTTGAGATTAGCCGCATTCCATGGCCGCGAGATTGCTCTACCATCCAAATCCTCCAAGTGGTATGCCCCCTTGCCCGCCAGACCGGTTACCTTGTAGGGTCCTTCCCAATTTGCACCTAGCTTGCCTTCTCCTGGCACCAGGGTATTGCCCATAACTTTCCTCAAGACCCAATCACCCACCTTGAACGGTCTGGGGTGCACCGTCTTGTTGTACTTCCTAGAGAGCTCTTGCTGGTAGGCAACCACATGGATAAGAGCCTGTTCCCAGCGCTTTTCCACCAGATCCAATTCCAGAGCAATGGCCTCGGTGTTCAGCGCGGGCTCAAAACTTTCACTTCTGAGAGTGGGCATGCCAACTTCCAATGGAATGACCGCCTCTATGCCGTAAGCCAAAGCAAATGGAGTTTCCCCGGTCGATCGCTGAGGGGTTGTACGGTATGCCCAGAGGACACTGGGGAGTTCCTTAGCCCACTTTCCCTTCGCCTTATCCAACCGTTTCTTCAGCCCATCAAGAATGGTCTTGTTTGACGCCTCGGCTTGACCGGTGGACTGTGGGTAAGCCGGTGTGGAGTTGTAGAATTCAATCTTCAAATCTGCACAAAACCCTCTGAATAGGCGACCGTCAAACTGGGTGCCGTTATCAGAGATCAAAATTTTGGGGACGCCGAACCGTGTTACCACATTCTGCCAGACAAACCGCTTCACGTCTTTCTCCTTAATTATTGCCAAAGGCTCAGCTTCAACCCACTTGGTGAAGTAGTCCGTTGCCGCAATGAAGAATTTGCGGTTGCCTGGTGCTGTTGGGAGCGGTCCCATTATATCTAACCCCCACATTGCAAAAGGCCAAGGGCTGGTGAGGGGAAGAAGTTCTCTGGCCGGCTGGTGGATTTGATGTGCAAACTTCTGGCACTTTTCACACTTGCGAACATATTTCTGGGTGTCGGCTTGCATGCACGGCCACCAATAGCTTTGTGAAATAGCTCGGTAGGCCAAGGACCTGCCCCCAATGTGACTACCACAGATGCCTTCGTGAATTTCATACAGGAAGGTTTCCACGCTACTCGGGTGCACACACTTCAGGTAAGGACCAGTGAAAGACTTTTTGTACAAAACGCCTGAAGGAGAAAGCCAAAACCGCTCTGACTTTACACGCACTTTGTGTGCTTCCTTCTTGTCGGTTGGAAGAGTTCGTTCTCTGAGAAAAACGATGATAGGGTCCATCCAAGAAGGACCTAGCTCGGCGCAGAATACTTCCGGCTGCCCGGTTTCTTCAATACTGGGTCTCGGTAGGCATTCAATCAAAAGAGGGTTGGGAAACGAGCGGTCGACCATAGAGGCCAGGCCGGCCAGCTCATCTGCCCGGTCATTTTCTTCTCAGCCGATCTATTGGAACCTGATCGCCTGGAATCGTTTGATGTGGTCCCTGACCAAAGCTTGGTACTTTATCATTCTGTCATCCTTTGCCTGGTAGACCCCAAAAACTTAGTTAACCACAAGCTGCGAATCACTGTAAACCATTAACTCTGATGCCTGCATCCGAAGCGCGCTCTTGAGACCGGCCAAAAGCGCCTTGTACTCGGTCTCATTATTGGATGCTGGGAAGTCAAGGGTGATAGAGTGTTCAATTGTCAACCCGTCTGGTGATATCAAAACTATACCTAGTCCGGCACCGTGACGGTTCGAGGCTCCATCAACAAAACGTTTTCACATCTCCCCCACGAAGAGCTTCCAGCATTCTGAGGGGTCCTTAGAGGCTTGAAGGTTGATGGGGTCAGGACTGCTCGGCTGTTCGGTTTCAAGGTCTGTGTGGATTGGTTCCAATTCAGTCACCCTTGATAATTCGGCACCGGACTCAGCAAGTTGATCTGCAATGCTCAAGTCCGTAGGCGAATCACGAGGCTGCGGTATTATGCCGGCCGCAGGTTCTGAGTTGTGTGGTTCCATTTCTGCCCCCCTTGGTGATGCGAGACCGGACAGAGCAGGTTGGTCGGTGATACTCAACTCCGTCATCGCATTACCGGGTGATAAAACCATACAAACTGAGGGTGCTTCAGTGGTACGCACAAACTCCGTGTCGCTACCTCCACCAACTGGTTGTACCTCGGATGGTCTTGCGTGCACCTCATCATCTGCCGCGGTAATATCGACCGGGCATACCAGATGTGTTCCAGGTGAGAATTCGGCGACGAAGTCGGCCAAAGTCTGGGCTTTGATGGCAGTGCGCGGCTGGAACTTCACATCAAACTGTCCCAACTCGACCGCCCACTTAAGAATCCGACCGGAGAAGTCTGCTCGCTCGAATAAAGCTTTGAGGGGGAACTCGGTCAAGACAATGACGGTATGTGCATGGAAATAGTGCGCCAACTTTCTTGAAGCCATCATTAATGCCAAAGCAAGCTTCTCCAACGGCAAGTATCTCGACTCTGCCGGTAGCAAAGTTTTGCTGACATAAAAGATGGGGAGGTGCTTGATTCCTTCAACCCGGACAAGCACTGCACTGACTGCATGCTGCTATACGGCCAAATAAAGATAGAGCTCTTCTCCAAGCTCCGGTGTGACCAACAGTGGCGCTGAAGACAGATACTTCTTGAGCTCGGCCAAAGCTCGGTCACACGCTTCATCCCAGGAGAACTTTGATTTTAAGGACTTAAAGAAAGGGCGGCGGCGATCTGATGACCGGCTTATAAATCGATTAAGCGCGGCGACCATTCCTGCCAGATGCTGCACGTCTTTCGCCGAGTTAGGCTATTTTAACTCTTGCACGGCTTGGATTTGTGTAGGGTCTGCTTCGATACCTCGGTTCGTGACTAGGAATCCCAAAAATTTTCTGGATCCCACGCCGAAGGCACACTTAGACGCATTCAGGTGTAGCTTGTGCTTTTTGAGAATGGCGAACATCTCGGCCATGTCGGACAAATGATCTACCTGATGCCGGCTTTTAACCACCATATCATCAATGTAAGCTTCCATTGTCCGGCCCAGCAAAGGAGCAAACATCTTGGTCACCATCCTCTGAAAAGTTGCCCCGGCGTTCTTCAAACCAAAAGGCATGACTCGGTAGCAGAAGAGTCCCCTTGGTGTAGTAAATGAGGTGATTTCTCGGTCGGGGCCATGCATGGCAATCTGATGATAGCCGCGGTAGGCATTCAAGAAACTTAGCCTGTTATGTCCAGCCGTCAAATCCACAAGCTGGTCAATTCTAGGCAAATAAAAGCTATCCTTCGGACAAGCTCGATTGACGGTCTTGTAATCAACGCAAACCCGCCACTTCCCATTCTTCTTCGGTACCACCACTGTATTTGAGATCCACCGAGGATAGTGCACTTCTTGAATTACTCGTGCCTCCAGCAAATTCTTGGCTTCCTCCGCAACTACCTCGGCGTGATGCAGCGCCGATCTCCTTGTTCACTAAATGACTGGCTTGGCTCCGGGGATGACATTGAGATGATGGAAAATAAAACTTGGATCGAGGCCGGGCATGTCGTAAGGCGACCATGCAAAAACTTCGATGTTGGCCATCAAAAACTCAACCATCTCGGTCCGTTCTGTGGCTGTAAGGCTTGAGCCGAGCAAGAAGAACTTGTCCGGCTGCTCTGTATCAATTCGTACCTCCACCAATTCCTCGACAGCTTTGTCCTCGGCCTTGGTGCCTACATCATCCAAGACACCCTGGTCCTCCGGTCCCTCAATCATTTGAACAAATCCTTTGGCAGCCCGGCTCCCGTGACTGCCACGAACCACTGCTTTGACATGACCTGATCGCCCCAAATCTCCTCGATTGCCCCCATAGCCGAGGGGAATCTCATTACTTGGTGAAAAGTCGATGCCACGGCTTGCATAGCGTGAAGCCACCCCCTTCCAAGGATCAAATTGTAAGTAGATGGCACCTGTAACACCTAGAACTCCACCTGTTTGACCACGGATCCCGCTTTGACCGGCAGGATAATCTTTCCCAAAGGCCACTCCGGTTGTGAGTTGAAACCAACCAATGGCGATGTCGCCGGGGCCAAATCCGTATCTCGGAGCTTGAGCTGTTTGAAAGCGTCGTAGTACATGATCTCGACCGAGCTTCCCTGATCGATCAAGATCCGTTTGACTTCAAAATATTTGACGCGGAGTGTAACTACTAAGGCATCATTGTGCGGTGTCTGAATGCGCTCCAAGTCCTTAGAGGAGAAACTAATCACATCTTTCGCTTCCGTCTTCCCCCTCTTGAGCGCAGGCTGAACTGACAAAACTTCCCTCATGTGATCTGCCTTCTTGATCATACCACGGAGCTCGCAAACACGCGCCGGTTCCACTATGCCGTGGATGACATTCACAACCCCTTGAGGAGGTGCATCTCAGTCATCCGGTCCCCGCGGATCAACCGGAACCTGATTTGCCTTAACGCCCCCATCAATGTAAAGATCCAAGTGCCCGGCTGCGACTAGCTCTTCCAAGTGTTGCCTCAAAGGCAAACAGTCCTCTGTTCGGTGGCCTCGCTCCCGGTGAAATGTACAATGGTATTTCGGATTGAAGCCCTTTTGTCTATCGCCCAACTTAGCGGGAAACCAGACATACTTCTCGTCACGGATTTCGCTAAGTATACGATAAATTGGAATCTTAAAGACTGTGGTGATGCCGGTCCTTGCTTTCAATCTCCTGTTTGCATCGGCTGCGTCATCCCGTGGGTAGTCATCCCGGTCATTCTGACGTCCTCCACCCCGGTTTTTCCGATTCGATCCACGGTCTGATTCCTCAGCGCGGTCAGTAAATCGGCCGGACTCCTGTCCGACTGTATGCACTTTTCCAGCCTTCTTGTCTGTTGCTGCCAGAACTGACTTCGTGGTAGACACCGACGCATCATCCTCAACTCGAATATGCTCATTGATGCATTGCATGAGTTGGCCCATGGACGGGCTGGTGCATGGTAAGCGAGTCCCGCAGTCTATGTCCGACCGGGAGACCAACAACTACATTACATGTAGGGTTTTTGTTCAAACTAAATCCATATCATTCTACCGCCAACAATGCAACCCTCTACCGATTGTCAAGGACAAAATCTGTAAGCAATAGATTCATTAATATCAATAAATGTAAAAGAGGATTCAAGATTTTATCAATTTCATTATTTCTAACTCGCATACTTTATCAATTTAATGTAATTATATTCTTTTCAAAACTCATCACCATCCCAAACATTCAATAGAATTAAATTCCCATTTTCTCATGCAAGTAAAGTCTCAAGATCTTCTAAGTTAAATCATAATTCTCAATAAGCATAAGTAAATGCTTCCAAAACTTAGTCAATTATATCAAAATCCTCTTGACTATAATTATAAAATGTAACATAAGTGTTCATTTTTGAATTATTAACATTAACTTCATCAAGTTAATCCAAAGAAATAAATTTAATAACTCAATTTATGTTTTAAGTCAAAACATCCATTTGCTCCAAACAAGTTAAAATCATCATTTCTTTCCCTTTGCTCCTTAAAAAAAATATAAATAAATCACCAAACAATTCAACTATCTCGTATATGAATTTAAGGTATAAAAATAACACACTAAAATACTCCAACTAGTAAAACTAGTAATCAATTTCTCAATTGTTTTGACTCACACAAGATTTTCTATCAACTTTATTCTACCTCAACCAAAATAACCAATATGATCTTCGCTAAATCTCATACTTTTTAAATATTGCCATTTTCCTTCCTACTATATTGAAGTCATGGTATAATCTCAATAACACATTTTAAATAATAAAGGATAAAAAATATTAAGTAAAATAATTTAATCCACTAAATTCATTATATTCACAATTTTTCAAAGAAATAATACCAAACATAACTTGATATGTCTCATCTTTCAAAGGTAACCATATTTCATGCCAAGTTAATTAAATATCTAATTCTCCCCAAAATTTCTACTCATGACAATTTCCACAGCTTGTCTAAAGTTAATTAATCAACATGATATTTAGTGCACCCCAAACAACCTTTGGTGCACTAAAAAAGTGCACTTATTTATCTTTTTTGGGTCACACTATCTCTTTATTTTTCTACACATCTTTTCATAAAAAGTCAAAAAATGTAATTATCTAGATCATCTCAAACAACCCTGTCAAAAATCATGAAATATATCTAAAAGTACACTTTTTAAGGTTAGAAGTTTAAAAGTGTACATGTCATATTTTCATTTTCACAAAAATAGACAAAATTTAATCATTAATATACCAATATTCATCAAATATCATGACTATAACTCTTTTAGAGTATTTAGTCCCAAAACAACTCTATAGTTCTAACTTAATCATTTAAACATTTGTTCATCAACATTAATTTATTTTTCTAAAAAATCAAAGATGAGATAATATTTCAACATCATTATGTTCCTCAAATAAATTATCTAATCATAATATGATATAGATACAAACTCTATAGCTCATATTATGCCATTTTCTCAACATAACCATATCATAAATTTTGAAGCAATAATATCGAGATAATCTCTACCTCAAATAATAAAGAAGAGCAAATTTGAAAATAAAAACCTTGCCGGATCAAGATTGCGAAGAATACTACGAGATTTCGGACTTCCATTTACAAAACTTCTGCAAAATCCCACATTAATAACTCCCATTCAAAACTCAAAGGTTGAACTTCAATGGAGTATGAGAGAGAGAGAGAGAGAGAGAGAGAGAGAGAGAGAGAGAGAGAGAGAGACCCTCTGCTCAACTAAAACCAAAAAAGATGAAGAAGAAAGAGGGAAGTAATGGAGATGGGGACAAGAGGGAAAAGAGTGAGACCCTTAGAATATCGGGACATCATATCTAATTTGTAACATTTTTGTTTTTATTTTTTTATTTATATATACAAAAATTTAAAAAATTGTCATATAAATTTGTTTGACAACTTTTTAAGTTTATAAATAAATTCTCTAAAATTTAAAATTAAGGAAAAAATCATAAACTAAAAAAAGATGTTTTCATTTGTTTATAAATTTAGATAAATAAGAAAAGGAAGTAGAAGGCAACACGGAAAAAAAAAGTGGAAAGAAGGAATTGACCTGAGGTTAGGAATTCAAACAGTATAAGAGCTTCATTTTGAAGCATAAGGAAACAAGTTTTAGTTTTTGTGTCTTCCTAAAACTAAACAAAAACTAGTTTATTTTTTTATTTTTAAAAACATAAATGAAAAACGTAAACGTTTCCAAAATTATGTATACCTTTATTTTTAAATAATTAATAATATAATATAGTATTTGGTTTACTGAAATGAAATTAAATGTATTGGTTATTCCTTAGTGGTTGTATAGATTGACTATTTTCTTACAATAGTGAATAACAATTTCTTTTGTAATATATTTTTGTAAATTAAACGTAAGAATGAATATTATAATAATATGATTATTCTATTAAACTTTATTTCAATAAATCAAATATAACTTAAGATAAAGAAAAAAAATAATAACTAAACGCAACTTAAATCCGAAACTATTTTGGGGCCCTATTTTTTGGACAAAATTTGAGGCTCTGAAGTGACAACATTGCCCACCTTGCCTCAGAGCCGGCCTTGCATGACACTATGAAACCCCTCTAAATAGACTATAGCATTTTTGGTTTAAACTTGACCGGTTTGACTTTTGGATTCAGGTTTCTTTTCCTTATATAGTTGTTTTTACCTTGTTTTCCAATATTTCTCCTTGAGTTGGGCTATTGGATTGTATTGGTTGTATTTGGAATAGGTTGGTAGCTTGTTTTTCAAACTTTTGTTGCCAAGAATTTTGCTCGTATGTTCAAGCATCACTTCTTTCGCTCGAGTGGTCTTTGTGAACTCTCAATACTTTTGCAGCTCTAAAAAAGTATTAGGAAGTGGAATTCTACGCTCGAGTGAAACTTCTTGTGCTCGAGTGGTCTTGGCTTGAGCAGCTTTTATTACGTTCGAGTGTTGGTCTTTTGTCTGTAAAAGTACTGGTAGTTTGTATTTCACGCCCGAGTGTCAACTTCTTGCGCTCGAGCAGTAACATCTTTTGTGTCTTGCACTCGAGGATCACTTCTTGCACTCGAGTGGACTGTGCGTATATCAGTCCGTAAAAGTCACTTTTTGCATCACTTTATAGTTCACTCTCTCTCTCTAAACTTTCTAAAAACCCTAGATCCACACACACTCTCTCTCTCTCCCTAAAACTCACATTCTCTCTTCTAAAACACCTAGATCCATTGATTTCTCTACCCTATTCTTTTTTAGAGAAAGATAGAGCTCACTTAGAGTTTCATTTTCATCTGAACAAAGTTGGGTTTTGGTGGTGTTGAGGTTTTTCTTTTTTTCTCTCATTTTCTAAGCTTGAGGTAGGGATCCTATACACTCTTTTATGATTTTTAACTTAGTTATTTGTCTTTATAAAACAATCTCGGGATTTTGGAGGATTATAGACAAACCCAGGGTTTTGATTCAAAATCAAAAGAGGGGTTTTTGAATAGATGTATTGAAAATGGTTGTGGGAATGCAAATGAGGTTGAATGTGATAAAATTATTGATTTAGATACTCGAAATATGTTTTGGAAGAAAAGTGGGGGGTTTTGCCCTAAATGCCTCAAAGGTTGATTTTGTATAAATAAATGGAATTGGTGTTAGAAATGTGGAATATGATGGATATTGAAGTGGATGGTGGAGTTAGATATGTATTATCACTCACCTTTTGAAAATATGGAGAGTTTATCTTTGTCGATAATTGTATAGCTGTTTAGAAATATCTGTTTTAGGTTATTGGTGGAGGATAGCTATGATTGTTGTAAAAATTGCATGTGAATTAGGAGAATTGAAACTCTTTTCTTATTCATTTGCATTGGACATTATTTCATATTTATACATTGGAAATGTTATCGTTTTAAGAATATGAGTGAATTTGAGAAGAGATTGTTGTTACATCAAATAAGTTAGCCTGTGTGTCCTAGGTGAAAGTCCCAAAAACCGTGTGTATACATGGGTGCCGATCCCGCGGATAAAATTTTCGTGAAATGACAATAGTAGTGCTTGTATAGCCTACGTTTACATGGATCCTAATTTACGGTTTCCTCCAGACGAAATTTTTGGGAAAGGTTGTATTGGTTTGAAATTCTCAGAGTGTGAATCGCCACCCTATTTTCTATCATAATGGAAACGATTTATGAATCAAGATATTAACTTGGCATTGCATAGTTTTAAAAGGAGATATAAATATTTTTTGGCAAGAACATGGAATATACATCCACGTTATAGCTTTATTAAAATTCATATATTGTGTTGGATTATTTCAACTGGGCTTTGGCTTACCCTATGTGGGAAAAACATTTCAAATGCTGATGATATGCCTCTGCCAAGGCAATAGCTTGGAAGGACTTGTAACGAGAGCTTCTTTTGTGCATTTACTGTTTTCTTTCTATTTTGTATAGCCAAGGACTTTAAATGTATTGGACCTAAAGTCCTATTTGTTGTAACCAAGAACTATCTTGGATAGTTGTAAGCCTTTAGGACATTTTTTTTTTTTCTGTTTGACCTCCATTCTTTTTCTTTTGTTCACAACATATGTTATAGATTCAGGGCCAGACATTATGAATGTATACCGCATGTATACCATTTTTGTAATTTAATGGAAGATAATTACTATATCGTTGCGTCATTTTATTAATATTATGGATGGATTATTGTAATTGTTTTAGGGCATTACAACTTGGTATCAGAGTGTACTGGGTTTGAATACTTTGTATATATGGGAAGTGGTTCTTACCACAATGGGTTATCTCACTTGATAGAGATGTTTGTATGTTTGCAATGCTATGTGATAACATGCTTATGTGATTATATGTGTATGAGATTTAATTCCTAAGAGATTGGTTGGGTCTATGGGTTTCTAGAAGTCCTATTAGAAGAGCACTTGATCATTGCTGTTTTTAATTGGAACTCTGGCAATGCTGCGGGACAAACATTATCTAGGAAGGAAATTCGTATGTGTTTATGTGATTATGTGCTTATGTGGAGTGAATTACTGTTGTCCACCGCATTAGGATGCAAGTGAGTTAGCTTTGGCACATTTGTAAATGTGCTAACCTTTTCTGTTACCTTCATTAGGATGTCAAGATGTGGATGTTGTGGTGGTAGGCGTGGCAGGCCTAGGAGGCATGAGGTGCCTTTAGCGGATGAGATTTCGGTGTAAGAAAAAGGGTTTGGTCAAGCCAATGTGACTGAATTAGTTGGTTAGCAGGCTATGGGCACTTTGGCCCAAGAGATGGCTGGAGCTTTGTGGAAATCTTTAGACATTCTCAAGGTCGAGAATCAAGTCCAGGCCTAAGTTGCTGAAGCAGGGCCGTCCTTCTTGAATAGGGAGTTCTTTCGGTCGAATCCAGGCACGTTTTTGGGTGACCCTAAGGTGCCACTGAAGGTGGATAAGTGGCTAGAGCAGATGGTGAAGACATTCCAGATGCTTGGCATCAAGGATGACGGATTGAGAGTGACCTTGACATCTTTCCAGCTGAAGGGAGATGCGGGACAATGGTGGAAGTATTTGCTATGCGTGCATTGGGGTGACTTGAGAGGCCTTTGTCAATGCCTTCCAGGACAAGTTCTTGCATCCCACTGCTAGGGAGAAGTTGAGAGACTAGTTTCTAAAGCTCAAGAAGCTTAGTTTGCCGGTAGCTGAGTTTGAGATAGCTTTTACAAGCCTCTCTAGGTTAGCACCGGAACTCATGGCGATAGAAGAACGCCATTGTATCGAGTTCGAGAAGAGACTGAAGATCGGGCTTCTTTTCAAAGTAGCTAGGTTGATGATTAGGGACTACGAACACTTTGTGGAGGCGGGGACGACTCATCTTGAGACTGTAGTACAGGCGGAGAAGAGTGGATGAGGGCCTTCCGGAGGAGTCAGAAGGTTCAGGGGGAGAGTTGGGACAATAAGAGACAGAGAGGTTCTATTTCACAATAATCTCAGGCTGCACAGTCTAGATCCACTTTCCCTATGCTGAGATTAGGGACTACGAATGCCTTATGGAGGTAGCGGCGGCTCATCTTGAGACCGTAGTTCAAGCAGAGGAGGAGTGGATGAAGGGCTCCCTGAGGAGTCAGGAGGCTTAGGGGGAGAGTCGAGACAGTAAGACACAGAGAGGTCCCGCCTCACAATAATCCCAAGCGGCACAATCTAGATCCATTTTTCCTGTGCCAAGTTCGGGTTCAGAGAGATGTAATCTAGGAGGTTTCACTTGTTACAAGTGTGGCCAGTTGGGTCATAAGTCTTCAGCTTGCTCGTAGAGAGGAGGAGGGCAACAGTCTACACCATTTGAGGCTTGTTCTCAGAGTTAGAGTTCTCAGAGTTAGAGTCAAAAGAAAGGGTAGTCACCTACTTATTATTAGTGTGGGAAATCAGGACATATGAAGAGGTTTTTCCCTCAGTTAGATGGCACACCTAGTGTGTTTAGTTTGAGGCAGACAAAGAGCCATCAACCTGCACAGTCTGCACAGGCCTTAAGGGACAATTAGGGAGCCTCTTCGGCTCAATCAATGCATCAAACTTATGCTTCGATGGGTGAGCAGGTGGAGTAGAGACCTACAAGACGTGTGCACGTTGTTACCACGCCAGACTTAGTGCCAGCACCTTCAGTTGTGAGAGGTACTTTCTTATTATGCATTTATATTGTCAATGTGTTAATTGATACGAGTGCATCACTTTCATTCATCTTGTCTACATTTACATCGACATTGGAGTTAGAGTTGGCTTGGTTAGCATCTCCACTCAGTGTAGAGTCACCTATTAGTGGTGAGATTGTTTTGGAACAGGGGTGTGAGGGTTGTGACATAGAGGTTGTTGGTCGTCAACTTCATTTTGCATTTGTGTTGATTGACATGTCGAGTTTTGATACTATATTGGGGTATGGACTGGTTGTCATCGTATCGGACTGTCATAGATTGTTACCGTCAGAGGGTTACTGTATGTATCTTGAGCAGTGATTTTTTTACTTCATGGAGAATAGAGTCGATAGAGCTTCATCACCAGTGTATGATTTGCGTGGTCGGAGTGAGTTTAGTTGTCTTCTTCCGAACTTCTTAGGAAGTGAGTGTAACGAAATTCAAGTTGATTTGCTGAGGGTAGTTTGTGAATACCCAGACATTTTTCCTGAGGATCTCACTAGTTTACCACCTCACCGTGAGATTGAGTTCTCAATTGATTTAGTGCCTAGCAAGACACCGATCTCTATGGCACCGTATAGATTTGCACCTGCTGAGCTGAGTGAATTGAAGATTCAACTCTAGGAATTGCTAGATAAGGGTTTCATTTGCCCTAGTACGTCGCCTTGGAGAGCACTGACTTTCTTTGCTGAGAAAAAGGGTTGTGCCTTACGGCTTCGTATTGATTATCGGAAGTTGAACTAGATAACTGTTAAGAACAAGTACCCAATGCCTCATGTAGATGATTTGTTTGATCAATTGAAGGGGTCTTGTAGTTTCTCTAAGATAGACCTGAGATCGGGTTATCACCAGTTGAGGGTAAGGGAGGAAAATATCTAGAAGACGACATTCCGTACGTGGTATGGCCATTATGAGTTCCTAGTGATGCATTTTGGGCTAACCAATGCACTCGCCGTATTTATGGATTTGAATGAATCGGATTTTTCTCGAGTTCCTAAACCGTTTGTAGTGGTCTTTGTTGATGACATTCTGATTTACTCACCCTCCAAAGAGAAACATGAGGAACACTTACGAGTTGTGCCCGAGTTTCTTAGAGCCCATGAACTATATGCTAAGTTCAGGAAGTATGAATTCTAGTGGAGAGAAGTAAAGTTCTTAGGCCATGTGGTATCCGGGGGAGGGGTAACTGTAGATTCATCCAAAATAGAATCAATGTAAGATTGGGAATAACTTAAGAATGCTTTTGAGATCTGTAGTTTCTTGGGGTTGGTCAAGTATTCTTGTCGGTTTGTAAAGGATTTCTCTAGATTAGCCTTACCATTGACTAAACTGACGAGGAAGTGAGTCAAATTAGTGTGGAGTGAGACTTGTGAGAAATCATTTCAAGAGCTTAAGGTTAGACTTTCCACTACTCCAGTGTTGATTATTTTAGAGAGGGATTTGGGCTATTTTGTGAATTGTGATGCTTCAAGGGAAGGTTTGGGGTTGTGTTTTGATGCAAGAGGAAAAGGTAGTAGTATGTGGCTCACGGCAGTTGAAAACACAAGAGAGGAACTATCCTACTCATGACCTAGAGTTAGTAGCAGTGATCTTTGCCTTGAAAATTTGGAGGCATTATTTGTATGGTGAGAAATTTGAAGTATTTTCTGATCACAAGAGTCTGAAATATCTGTTTACACAGAAAGGCTTGAATCTGAGGCAGAGGAGGTGGATGGAGTTCATAGAAAATTATGTCTTTGCAGTGATCTTTGCCTTGAAAATTTGGAGGCATTATTTGTATGGTGAGAAGTTTGAAGTATTTTCTGATCACAAGAGTCTGAAATATCTATTTACACAGAAAGACTTGAATCTAAGGCAGAGGAGGTGGATGGAGTTCATAGAAAATTATGTCTTTGAGTTGCATTATCATTCGGGGAAGGCCAATGTTGTGGCCAATGCCTTAAGTAGGAAATCCATTGGCAGTGCAGCTAGTATTACCATTCAGGAATGGGAGATGTTCGGTGCTATTGGTGAGTTTGACCTACATCTTGGCGAGTTTGTTGATTCTACAGCCTTGTTTTCGGTAGTTACACAACCTATGCTTGTGAGTCGGGTTGTAGAAGCACAGATGGGTGACCTTGAGGTAGAATCCCTTCGAGAGAAGATCTCTAGTGGAAAGGTAGAAAAGGGCTTGAATGTGTATTCTAACTCGAGTGTTAGATATGTTTACCATCTCTTCATGTCGGAGTCTTGCCGAGAGGAAGTACTCCAAGAGTTTCACCATTCACGCCTTGCGGTGCATCCAGGAGGCACAAAGATGTATCATGATCTTAGTCGTTTTGGTGGAAGGGGATGAGAAAGGATGTAGTCGTGTTTGTGTCAAAGTACCTTACTTGTTAACAAGTGAAGGTTGAACACTAAAGACTAGTGGGTTTGTTGCAACCCTTGTCTATAGCCGAGTGCAAGTGGGAGCATGTCACGATGGATGTCGTGGTGGGTCTTCCAAGGACTCAACGGGTTAATGACACCATTTGGGTGGTAATTGACCGACTGACCAAGTCAGCGCACTTTGTACCTATGCGCACAAATGACTCGGTAGATTTTCTAGCTGCCCTTTACATTAGGGACATTATTTGACTTCATGGGGTCCCTGTGACTATCATTTCAGATGGAGATCCACATTTTACGGCTCGTTTGTGGCAGAGGCTACAGAATGCCTTGGGCACAAGATTGACTTTTAGCACTACATATCATCCTTAAACTGACAGGCAGTCAGAACGCACCATTTAGATTCTAGAGGATACGCTTTGGAGTTGTGTTCTTGACTTTAAGAGGTCGTGGGAGAGGCACTTGTCCTTCGTGGAGTTTATTTATAACAACAGCTTCCAATTGAGTATTGGTATGGTACCCGTTTGAGGCCTTATATGGCCAACCGTGTAGATCCCATGTGTGTTGGGCCGAGGTGGGTGATGCATCTATGTTGGGTACAAAGTTAGTCCGGAAAATGACAATGAAAGTTGCACTTATATGTAAGAGGTTGGTCACGGCTCAAAGTTGTCAAAAGAGTTATGTCGACCGTAGAAGGAGCTCGTTATCCTTTGAGGTAGGAGATCACGTCTTCTTGAAGATATTACCTAGACGGGGTTTGATGAGGCTTGGCAAGAGTGAAAAATTATCTCCTAGATTTATCAAGCCTTTTGAGATCCTAGAGTAGATTGGATAGTTAGCTTATCGCTTTACCTGGCTGCTATAGCTTTCCAAGGTTCATGATGTGTTTCATATCTGTATGCTCCGAAATATGAGCTAGATCCATCACACGTGTTAGACTGGACCAAGTTAGAGGTAGATGAGCATACCTCGTATGAGGAGAGATCAGTGAGAGCCTTGGATACTTGAGATCAAGGCTTGTAAGACAAAACAATTCCTTTGGTGAAAGTGATATGGAAACATCACGAAGGTTGAGGAAGTAACTTGGGAACGTGAGTTGGAAGTCGTGAGAAGTATCCAGGCATATTTGTTGGTATTTGAGCATGTATTGAGAATTTTGTTGTGTTAATGTAATGTAAACATTGTATATGTTTTGAAAATGTGAATTGTATATTCAGTATTGAGAACTTGTTTCATATTGATGAGAATTGATGATCGGTAGATGAGTCATGGTGATGAATTGAAATTTCTATCAGTGTGTAGTTGGCATAAACTTGGTTTTAAATGTTTAGTTTAAATTTCAGGAACGAAATTCCTTAAGGGGAGAGGTTATAGCGTTTCTGGTTTAAACCTGACCTGTTTTTCTTTAGGATTCAGGTTTCTTTTCCTTATATAGTTGTTCTTGCCTTGTTTTCCACTATTTCTCCTTGAGTTAGACTATTAGGTTGTATTGGTTACGTTTGGAACATGTTGGTAGCTTGTTTTTTAAACTTTTGTTGCCCAGAATTTTGCTCCTATGCTCGAGCATCACTTCTTGCACTCGAGCGGTCTTTGTGAGCTCTAAGTACTTTTGCAGGTCTGCAAAAGTACTGGGAAATGGTATTCTACGCTCGAGCAAAACTTCTTGCGCTCGAGTGGTCTTGGCTCAAGCAGCCTTTATTGCGCTTGGGCGTTGGTCTTTTGTCTGCAAAAGTACTAAAGTACTAAGAGTTTGTATTTCACGTTCGAGCGTCAACTTCTTGCACTCGAGCAGTAACATCTTTTGTGTCTTACGCTCAAGCGTCACTTCTTGCGCTCGAGCAGACTGAGCATATATCAGTCCGTAAAAGTCACTTTTTATATCACTTTTTCATTTCACTCTTTCTCTCTAAACTTTCTAAAAACCCTAGATCCACAAACTCTCTCTCTAAAACTCACATTCTCTCTTCTTAAACACCTAGATCCATTGATTTCTCTACGCCATTCCCTTTGAGAAGAAGGTAGAACTCACTTAGAGCTTCATTTTCATCCAAACAAAGTTGGGTTTCAGCAGTGTTGATGTTTTTCTCTCTTTCTCTCGTCTTCTAAGCTCAAGGTAGGAATTCTATACACTCTTTTAGGATTTTTAACCTAGCTATTTGTCTTTATAAAACAATCTCATGATTTTGGAGGATTTTGGACAAACCTAGGGTTTTGGTTTAAAATCAAAAGAGGGGTTTTTGAATGGATGTATTGAAAATGGTTGTAGGAATGAAAATGAGGTTGAATGTGATAAAATTGTTGATTTAGATATTCAGAATATGTTTTAGAAGAAAATAGGGGTTTTGCCCTAAATGCCTCAAAGGTTGATTTTGTATAAATAAATGAAATTGGTGTTAGAAATGTGTAATTGGATGGATATTGGTGTAGATGATGGAGTTAGATATGTATTATCACTCACCTC
The DNA here is from genome assembly GCF_004153795.1 of Camellia sinensis. NCBI lineage: Eukaryota > Viridiplantae > Streptophyta > Magnoliopsida > Ericales > Theaceae > Camellia > Camellia sinensis. The sequence continues at coordinate 147,128 of NW_021026544.1, forward strand.
TTGCAAATATGGAGAGTTTATCTTTGTCGATAATTGTATGTCTATTTAGAAATATCTGTTTTGGACTATCAGTGGAGGATAGTTATGATTGTTATAAAATTACATGGGAATTAGGAGAATTGAAACTCTTTTCTTATTCATTTGCATTGGGCATTATTGCATGTTTATACATTGGAAATGTTATCGTTTTGAGAATATGGGTGAATTTGAGAAGAGATTGTTGTTACATCAAATAAGTTGGCCTGTATGTCCTAGGTGAAAGTCTCGAAAACCATGCGTATACATGGGTGCTGATCCCACGAATGAAATTTTTGTGAAATGACAATAGTAGTGCTTGTATAGCCTACGTTTACATGGGCTCCATTTTACGGTTTTCTTCGGATGAAATTTTTGAGAAAAGGTTTTATTGTTTTCAAATTCTTAAAGTGTAAATCACCGCCCTATTTTCTATCATAATGGAAACAATTTATGAATCAAGATATTAACTTGGCATTGCATAGTTTTGAAAAGAAATATAAAAATGTTTTGGCAAGAACATGGCATATGCATCTACCCTATAGCTTTATTAAGATTCATATATTGTGTTGGATTATTTCTATATGTAGGTAAAACATTTTAGGTGCTGATAATATGCCTCTACCAAGGCAATAGCTTGGGAGGACTTGGAGCGAGAGCTTCTTTTGTGCATTTACTGGTTTCTTTCTATTTTCTATAGCCAAAGGCTTTAAATATTTTGGACCTAAAGTCCTCTTTTGTTATAACCAATAACTATCTTGGAAAGTTGTAAGCCTTTATCACATTTATTATCTGTTTAACTTCCATTATTTTTCTTTTGTTCACAACATATGCTATAGATTCAGGGCCATGCATTATAAATGTACACCTCATTTGTATCTTTTTTGTAAACTCAAGTGGATTTAATGGAAGATAATTACTCTATCGCTGTGTCATTTATTAATATTGTGGATGGATTATTGTAATTGTTTCAGGGCATTACATAGACTAACAATCACATGCGGAAGTTGTATTGAAATCTAATCTATAAAATTAGAGGTAAAAAGACCATTTTGTCCCTTACTTTATATAACACGAACTTTTATGTAATTTCATAGATCTAAACGTAATCAACTCACATCACTATATATATTATGCAAATAAGTACAACTTACCTTGTATCTCTAACTTGTTATTATCACATTAATTACACCTTATTGAATCTTACCGTACAGATAATTCACTTATTCGGGCCATAGAAATATCCTATTATTTATGATTGGGGCATTTATTCATAAATTCATCTTCACTTATTTATATTCCGCTTAATCCAAACTATTTTCTTATGTTCCAATAAGTCTTATGGTTGACATAGTTACCAAAATATCCTTATTAATAATAGGGTGAAGCGTGCATCAATATTTACATTGATAGTGTGAATGTCCCATATTCTGAACATTCGTATTGTCAAATTTATTTAATGTGAATATTCATATTACCAAATTGCTAAGGGTTCAAAAAAAAATTTCAAAGGTAAAATTGTTCATAAAATATCTTAAATATGAGATTTAAGATTTGATGAATCAAATATCCAAAATAATAGAATTTATTGAAATATAAAAATATCTTATGAACTAAGTGAGATACAAATATTTAAAAAAAGATTTTCTAATAAACTTCTTTAAAATTATATCAATATATATATATTATTAGGTGAAAGTCTCGAAAACCATGCGTATACATGGGTGTTGATCCCACGAATAAAATTTTTGTGAAATGACAATAGTAGTGCTTGTATAGCCTACGTTTACATGGGTTCCATTTTACGGTTTTCTTCGGACGAAATTTTTGAGAAAGGTTTTATTGTTTTGAAATTCTTAGAGTGTAAATCACCGCCCTATTTTCTATCATAATGGAAACAATTTATGAATCAAGATATTAACTTGGCATTGCATAGTTTTGAAAAGAAATTTAAAAATGTTTTGGCAAGAACATGGCATATGCATCTACCTTATAGCTTTATTAAGATTCATATATTATGTTGGATTATTTCTATATGTAGGTAAAACATTTTAGGTGCTGATGATATGCCTCTACTAAGGCAACAGGTTGGGAGGACTTGGAGCGAGAGCTTCTTTTGTGCATTTACTGGTTTCTTTCTATTTTCTATAGCCAAAGGCTTTAAATGTTTTGGACCTAAAGTCCTCTTTTGTTATAACCAAGAACTATCTTGGAAAGTTGCAAGCCTTTTTGGCATTTATTATCTGTTTAACTTCCATTATTTTTCTTTTGTTCACAACATATGCTATAGATTCAGGGCTATGCATTATGAATGTACACCTCATTTGTATCTTTTTTGTAAACTCAAGTGGATTTAATGGAAGATAATTACTCTGTCGTTGTGTCATTTATTAATATTGTGGATGGATTATTGTAATTGTTTCGGGGCGTTACATAGACTAACAATCATATGCGGAAGATGTATTGAAATCTAATCTATAAAATTAGAGGTAAAAAGACCATTTTGTCCCTTACTTTATATAACAAGAACTTTTATGTAATTTCATAGATCTAAACGTAATCAACTCACATCACTATATATATTATGCAAATAAATACAACTTATCTTGTATCTCTAACTTGTTATCATCACATTAATTACACCTTACTGAATCTTACCGTACAGATAATCCACTTATTCGGGCCATAGAAATATCCTATTATTTATGATTGGGGCATTTATTCATAAATTCATCTTCACTTACTTATATTCCCCTTAATTCAAACTATTTTCTTATGTTCCAATAAGTCTTATGGTTGACATAGTTACCAAAATATCCTTATTAATAATAGGGTGAAGCGCGCATCAATATTTACATTGATAGTGTGAATGTTCCATATTGTGAACATTCGTATTGTCAAATTTATTTAATGTGAATATTCATATTACCAAATTGCTAAGGGTTCAAAAAAAATTTCCAAAGGTAAAATTGTTCATAAAATATCTTAAATATGAGATTTAAGATTTGATGAATCAAATATCCAAAATAATAGAATTTATTGAAATATAAAAATATCTTATGAACTAAGTGAGATACAAATATTTAAAAAAATGAATTTTCTAATAAATTTCATTTTTTGATTTTATGATGTCAATTTGTAGGCACACTAGAAGCAACTAGTTGGTACTACTTAAAAGGGTTTGAAAAATAAAAAAGTAAAGTAGTTGGACGAGTACTTGGGCTAGGTGAGAACTTTGGTACTTTTGGCATTTTCTTAATTTTTTTTTTTGTTTTTGTTTTTGTTTTTTGTTTTTTTTTTAAAAAAAAGATTTTGGTTAAGGGTTAGAAGTATTGTGAATTGGGAATAGTGGATTGGGTTTTGGAAAGAAAATAAAATGATAACTCTTTTACAAATTGAGAATGAAAGGGGTTAATCTTTGGACATTTTATACGTTATTGTTGTTGGGCTTAATGTCTCATGAGAATTAGATTATTATATTACGTGTGTTATATGCATATGCTTAGAGGTTTTATTGTTGGTCATCAGTGGATGATGGTATTGTTATGTTGAATAGATTATGTGTATGTATTACACTAGTGTTATTTGCCTTTAGTATGTTGTGATAATTGGTAATGTACATACGCTTAGAATGAGAGGTACTATTACCCTCTAACTAGTGCTTAGAGAATTGCCAGTGCTTAAAATGAGAGGTACCATTGTCTTTTAGCTAGCACCAGGAGAAATTGGTAGAGGTATCATTACCTTCCAGCCAGTATCTGGTAAATTGGCAGAGGTACTACTACCTTCTAGCTAGTGTCTAGTAAATTGGCATTGATTATGAAAAGGTATATCCTTAGCTTACTGTACTTAAGACATGTAGAGCATAGATTTGTGTCTCAATGTTGTATTAGTTTATCTGTGTATATCGTGTATAATGGTGATTCAGAAAATGAGGCCGGGTTGTTTTATGTGGTTGTGTGTAGTCATTACTCGTATGCTATATTGTTTCCTTGTTAAATGTATATGTACATATATAGGTGTATTGAACAAGTTGTTGAGAGTGTTTCTTCACCCATGGGCTTAAGGTCAGGAATGTGCTAAACATATTAGTAATGGGTGTATATGATTAGTTGAGGTGTAAGGAATGAGAGGTAATCGGTTTTGTGAACATGTTTTAAAAAAACAGTTGTTTTCATGTGTTACTTATGAAATGGGAAACGAGATGGAAAAGTGAACATTTTGTGTTGTTGAGTAAATTGGATGATTTTGGGGACAAGTATTTATAAGTATACTTTGTCCATAAACCATCACATTATTTATATAGTATGATATGAAACATTCATGATCATGACTATCTTTATGTGGTTATTGTTAAGAATCATGTTGGGATTCCTATTGGACTTTATGTTCATCCCACTAATCATTTTTCAGGTGTATGTTGAGAAGTGGCTCAAGATCAGGATCTTCTTATTTGTTTGCCACAGAGCCTTTTATTTGATGGTGGAATGTTGTCGTTGTAAAAGGGTTGAACCATTTCTCCTTTATGTAATAACGTAATCCTTCAGGCAATTTGTTTAATTATAATTTATATTGCATTTCAATGTGTATATATGATTGAGAGAACTTTTATGTATTTATGGATGTTTATGGATTTTGTTTCCATATTGTATTAATGAAAATGGACTATAATGATGGATTTGGTAAAGTTAACCTAGTAATAAAAGTAGGGCTTGATAGGGTCCAACTCACTTTGTCCATAACTACACTCCTTACAAAACTTGGGTGACCTTTGGGCCCAATCCAAAGTCCCAACCTCTAGGTTTATATACTCATATAAAACCTTTTACCTTTCTTACGTGGGACAAGCACAATTCACAAATGTGTAGAAAATTCACCAAAAATTATTTTCACGAATATCAAATGCATATTGAATTTCCATTCACCTGTAAATGATTTTGGACAACCAAATACATGATATTATTCACTATGACATAGAATACGTTACCTCCCGGACCCATAAAAAATAATGCATGAGTCCCACATTAATTTAAGCTTAAAGTTAGCAAAAATAAGGTTTCACAAAACTATTTTCCAACACTTTTGACTATAAAAGAACCTTTTCATAAAATTAAAAAAAATAATAATTAAAAAGTCAATTAAGTGTAGAAAAGAAAAATATGTGATATTCTAAAAGCACTAAAAAATATTGAGTTGTGTACTTTTAATTTTTTTGACAGAAAATTTAATGAGAATTTAAGCTTTCATTGTAAAAGAATTTTCTATTCTTTATTCTTTTTTTCTTGTAAAAGAGTCATATTTTTGTGAGTGATATTTAAAACAATATCACTTGGGTTCGGTGTGATTAGCAGCAGAGTAAAAACTAGTTGTTTGGAATGATGGGGGGCTTCATCAATTGTTGTTAAGGTTCACTTTCACTTATGAAGTTAGGGTGTATTACTATTTGAAGAATACTGGATAAATTTTCAAGAAGAATACTTGGGGAGTGAATGTAGGCTTGGGTTAAGCTAACCCATTATAAATTGATGAGTTTGTTTTATCTTCCTTTTGCTCGTTTCATTTTTTTATTACTCTAATTTATATTGCTTCATATTTTTATTTATTTATCATTTAGATTAAAAATTTAATTTATTAATCTCATCCATATTGCTTCATATTTTTTTTTAATTATTAGTTGGATTAAATTTTTAGTTTAATAATTTATTTAGAAACTCAATCTCCCCTCCCTACCTCCCTCCCCTTAGATTTATAAGTGGCAACTATGATAAGGGTGGGGGTAGTTAGCATCATGTGGATTGCTAATCGTAGTCCTACCCTATAAGATTGGAGATAGAAAGATTATCTTGCCTCTATTTCACAAAAACAAGAAAGTTTTCTTTTATATAATGAAGTTTTAACCGAAATTTATATATTTAAATCAAACCAACTAACACTATCAATTTATTTTTATTGAGTTCACCCATGTCGATGGAGGTAACCACCATTCTTGACATTGGTTGGCATAAATGTGGAGTGGCCACCAATTGTTGACAATGGTGGGAGAGAAGCTAGGGAGACAAGTCGCATGTAGGGAGGCGGCAGCTCAAACCTTCACATGGGAGAGGTATGGACTGTTGTCTTCAACTCTCTTTATATATTTGTGTTAGTTTGCAAGAGGCATGTAGAACACAAGGAGAAAAGAGTAGCAGAAACACACAATTGCGTGTGTATCTTTGTAAGGTGAGAAGAGAGCATAGAGTGTAAGATAGTAGAGAGTGTGTGAGTTGAATGAGAGGGGTCTCCTTCTCTGTTGTAATATCTATTTATTTTAGTGAAAATTCTCTTGTTCTCTCTCTACATATAGGTATTGAGGCCGAATCACGTAAATATTATGTGTCATTATTGTGTAATTTATTTCTAGTAAATTAGATTGGCCTATAAATCTAACAATCTTTTTATCTTTAACATCATACCAGCATACTAATAATTTTATTAGTCAATCTTACTATAATCATAATCTTAATCGTTCATTACATGGTTTAACATTATTACTTGGGAGCATTGCATTTATCATCTTAACTCAAAATATTTGTGATTTACTCAAATGTTGGAAATGTTAACAATTATTGATGTCAACAACATAATAGTAATTTATGAATAATTTACTATTTCTATTTTTATTTTTATTTTTATTTTTAATTGAATATCAAAAAATTGTGAAAAACGTGTGCATGATTTAATTAATCACGTTTGAATATTAAAAAGCAATTGATTAACATAACAATGACGTGGAACATCATCAAAAGTTATAATAATTAAAAGCCACAGCTTCTCTCATATTTAAATTAGATTGGAGAGCACTGTTGGGCTTTCATCGGCTCATCATGGAAGTTGCATTGATAATTCAACCGTTTAATGTGTAGGACTTATCGAATATTTCATTACTGCTTTAAAATTACATTGATCGGATATTGATAGTCACCTGATTAGAACACATTTGTATCAACACAAGTATGATTGTTAAAATAAATTATTTATATTAATGTGATTGATCAAGTAACTATTAATATTCAATTAACGTAACTTTTTACTTAGTTGAATTACTTGACGAGATTTACATATTAAATAATTTAAATTATCGATGCGAGTTTTGTGGTGAGCCACTTATGCTCAAAAATAACTTCTAATTGGGACACCCAAATGGACAGTATCCTCTCCCTAATTAAAATATGGAGTGAGCAAAGATTAACCAATAATGTTATATTGTTTTTCGTTTACTCTAGCTATATGTGCCGAAGAGACATTTGTCATTATTTGCCACTGTTTCTACAGCTAATAAAGATTGCATCTGTTGAAATTTTGAAACTTTCAAAAACTTTCCATCATAATTAGAGCAACAAACATACGGTGCCGACGAAATTTAGTAAGATTTGAGTTTGTCTTATTTGTTTATACGACTTCAACTCAACTCGATACGTAATCGAGATCGATTTGGGTTCGATTAAGCCTGCTAATATTAATTATGTTTCAGTTCGGCTCAAAATTTCATAATAATTTTTATTATTATTATTACGTTATTAAATAATGACTTTTGAATAAAAATACCATTTAATATAGTAATGCTATTATTTATGAATCTTTATGTATTATTTAATATATAATTAATATATTTATCTTATAATTTAAATAAAGATAAATAAAGTGAGCTTACTCGTTTATTAAACGAGTCTAACAGTCAAACTTTAACACGTTCATTTACTTAATGATCAGGGCCAAACTGATCCCTTAATGAATCAAGTCAAACTTGCTAGTAATTCCGTTCATTTGCCACCCTAATTATAACTCGAATGTTAGATTTGCTATTATGTGAAAAATCACCATCAATAATCTCCATACTTTCCTGTACACTATTCTAAGCTTACAACGATCATTCGAACTGTTTATCTTATAAATCTCGCAATGAAAACTGCCAATACAAAATATCAACTCATAAGATGGCCTCGTTTGGGAACATATTATTTTGGTAATTTTATAGTTTTTTGGCAAAAATATGAGGTAAAAAAAACTAGTATGTTTGGAATGACTTTTTGATTTTTTACGAAAAGATGTGCAAAAAGTAAAGAAAAAAGGGAACCTTTGACTTTTTGATATAAGTTATAGACTTTTTATTTTTGTAGTAACCTTTTAGCTTTTAGGTTAAAACCGACACATGCCAAACGAGGCTACAACGAATTACATTTTGCTTTTTTAAAGGCACAACAACTATGAGTTTAAATTCAAACCGTTCATTTACAAAGTAAAATGTGATTTGTTCATGTATTTATCGATATCTGATTAAACTAATTTTTTACATAGATGATGGTCTTCACTGTGAGGTTTACGAGAAGAATGGTTCGGATGATCATTATGGACCCAAAGTGGAGCCTACCAATTTTCCCCAGTATGTAATTTTGTAATATTTTTATTTTTACTTTGAGATGGAGCATAATACAAATAATTGGTATGCTAGTAGGTACCAACATAGTTAAATGTATTTGATTTATAGTGATACAATTTTCTACCATCAATAATTTATATCTATTTGATAATATGAATTTATAATATTTCATTTCATTTTTAAATAAAAGTTATTTTTTACATTTTTTTATTTTTTTTTATCAGACATTGTGAATGCTTAATTCAGTAAAAGAAAAAAAAAAAGAAAAAGAGGCCTAGGTTTGACCCGAGCCTAGGCTTGCACCTAGGGCCGAGGCCTGCTTTTTCCTAAATCTGGGTTTGGGCTTAGGCCTGGACAGCAATTTTTCCTGAATAGCCCTGCCCGACTTGGGCTAAATTTTGGTAGGACCTTGAAAGGGCCTAAGCCGGGCTATTTTTGCACTCCTACCTCCTACTGACTGTGTATTTTCAAAATAATTAATCAAATAGATATTCAAATATTATTTATCATTTTAAAATATTTTATTTTCATCTAAAAATTTATATTTTATTTACATTTTCTTATTAAGAAGATTCGTAATATTTTTCATTACAAATGGTTTGTTATATTTTTAAAGATTTTTTCATAACATAACTACCGTAGTTCTTAAATTTCACTTTAATGGTGAAAATCATACACTTTTTCCCCCCTTAAATTTTAGGGTTTTTTTTTTTTAAGGTCTCTGGTATTAAGACTTTATAATATAAAGGACATCTAATATTTTCATAATGTCTAAGGTCCCTCAATTTGATCCAGAGAAATTCTGTCCAGAGAAATTCTCTCCAACCCGGAGAAATTCTCTGTTTCTCTCCAGAGAAATTTCGTGGCCGAGTATTTCAATCTTCCTCCTTTGCTACTCATCCCCTAAACATCCTCCAGCCATCACCACTAGCCAACCCAACTAACCCACTCCCTCAAAATAATAATTTAAATACGATCAACAGCGGATTGAGGGAACCAATCACATATAATAAAATAAAATTAAGAAACATCACCTTGATAATACCCAATAACATATCCAATAATCACCCATTTACTACTTAAAATAAGAAGAAGAAGAAAGAAATGCATTGTGGTAAGAGAACCACATTTTTATGTTTCACAAGCAGTCTCATTCAAGCTTGGGCTACTACTACTACTTCAAATTCTCTCTTCACCATTGCACCATTACTCTCTTTGTTGCTGCTGTGACCGGAATTATGAGCAACCTCATAACATTTGGGTTCTTCTTCTACCTGTGCATTGTTGTCGCCATTCTCCCTTGAAGTATCATATTTGTCGTTGTCACCATCATCATTTGAAGCTGCATCTGTACTTGTTTGGTGGTGGACGAGGATTTCCTTGGTCTAACTGCGCAACTTCTCTGTAGTAACCTCATCTGTTTACATACAATCAATGTAGAATAGTAAGCAAGCTCCCAGAAGACCTTGGAACAACACTTGCATTCAGACACACGCCATGCACATGCAACTCAAATTAGAGTTACGTAATAGTTTAGAAGTAATACCTTTTGATATATCTAGATTAGAAGGGAATTTTCACTAACTTTTTGTGAATTTCTCTGGGTTGAAAGGTAATTTCTCCGGACTGAAAGAATTTGTAATAACTCTCACCACAGTTTACTGATAAGCCATTGATTACTGTTAAACTGAGGCTAAATATGTTAATTGACTGACTGACTGAAAACTGAAGCCGAATTGATTGAGTATATTAGTTAAACTGCAACTCTATCTGTTTGACTGTTTAATTATCTGTTCATGTTTTATGCTTTAAACTGCAAATTGAAGGCCTTATCGGCGGCCGAATCTGAAATTGATTAATGATTTATGATCATTATAATTTATGTGATTTTATGGTGTATTTATCCGAAATGTGATTTGGTATGCTTAAATTAGATTAAACGTTGATAAATTGCACCAATTGACTTAATTTACCAAAATACCACACTAGTGGCCCACTATCTAAACACATTTGAGCCTTCTTCAAACATACTTCTTCAGCCATTTTGAGTTCCATAGCCGACTAGAGTGAGGGAGTGTGAGGAATTGAGTTCAACTTGGAGAATTGGCTAGAGAACTTGAAGAAATTGTTAAGGATTTGTGCAATTGAGTTTCTATACTTGAATACAAGACTTAAGGTAGAAATTCATCTTCTCATTCTTGTGTTTAAATTGATTCTTGCATGGTTTAGAGCAAAGTTGAAGACTAGAGCCAATTTATGGCTCAAATTGTTGTGTTGAAGCTTAATTGTGGCATGCATGTATATATATATTGAAGTTATGAGGCTGTAGTTCATAATTCCTCACATGCATGTCCATGTTTTGGGAGTAGACCATGATTTCATCTTGATTTTGTAAGAATTGGCTCATTAGAGCAAGTATTGGAAGCTTTGAATTAGTTAAATTCTAGCATGCTTGCATGTTCTTCATATTCATGAAATTTAGTTTCAATTTGGGCTCAATTGATCTTCCTTTGGGGCTTCGATTTTACATTTGAGCTTTGAATCATGTTAAACTTTGAGTTTTGGAATGTTTTCTGAAAAATTGGCCCAAATAGTATGGTTTTGATGCATCTAAGGTTTATTTGAGCTTGGAAGTTCAAATCTGGAAATTCCAGATTTTGAACTCACGCTCGAGCGGGGTGACTGGCGCTCGAGCGTGGAAATCATGCTCCTAGCATTTTGTTCTGTTTTTAAGTTAGCTCGAGCGGGGTAATTCACGCTCGAGCGGGACCTTGTGTCTTTCGCTCGAGCGGGTATCGAGTGCCCAATCGAACGTGAATTTCACATATCCAGCACTTTTGACTGTTTTGCAGAACGCTCGAGCGGGTAAGTCTATGCCCGAGCGGAAACCTTTGTCTGCATGTTCGCTCGAGCGGAGTAACCTATGCTCGAGCATGACCCCTATTTTCTGAAAATGTTTAAAGTGCATCTTTGCATCCTCATTTCATCCTAGGCATTCTTAGGCCTAGTTTAAGGCATCTTAATGAGGATATAGATGTAGAACACACCGAGGCAAATTAGGGATTAAGTTATTATCTTTCCCAACTGTGTAGCTTAGTGTGTGTTCGTCCTGTAAACTGTGTAGGGTTGGCGACTGGAGACGCGCTCTAGCTTAACTGTAGCCCAGAACTCTGTGAGTAACAAATGTGTAATGATATGTTCAAAGATGAATATTTTCTGACTGTTAATTGAACTGCTTTCTGAACTGTTACTGTTAACTGAATGAATGTATGTCCTCTATTCTGAATTGTATTGTGGCATCCTTAGCAACTACTGTTACTGTTACTGCTACTGTTACAGAGATCTCTATCGGTTCCCATGTTTGGAACCATTACTGATGGCCATTATTGACTGCTCGGTCTTTTAAGACCTACTGTCTACTGTACTGCTATGCTAATGGATGTACCACATATGACTGTTACGACTGAATGATTGAAATACTGATTTAATGAACTGTTTTCATTACTGTAAGGACATTCATTCTTAACCTCTTTACGCATTATGTTATTCACTAGGCTTTAACTCACTGTTTATATATATATATATGTATATATGTAGGTGTACAAGCACCAGACCGGAGCTAGGAGCGTGGGTTAGACTCCCTTTTTGTCAAGCCAATCACTGTGCCTCACTGCGAGGTTCTAAGCCTGCCAAGCTTTGGCTTAGGGGTGTTTTAATTTCCCCCGTCTGTCTTTGTATCTGTTTTGTAATAACTGTATAGACTGATAGCACTGTACTGTACTGTCTAATAGGGATTAAGTCCCTGTTCGGATCGACTGTAAATGTTGTACATACTGTTCTGTATTGTTCATGTATATTCGCATGAAAAATCTTTTTGCATACAGACTGTCACAGCTCGTTGGACACTGTTTATTTACTGTTTTGGCTTCCGTCATGCCCCTGTACTCTGTATTATTGTCTGACTGTTAAGCAGGCCTTTGATAATCTCGGATTACTGGCCGGTTACAGTGCTAAACCCATAGGGGCGGGTTTGGGCCGTGACAGAATTTCTCTGGGGCAGTTTATCAAATCAATAGAACAGCAGATTCAACTCTACCGATTTCTTCATAGAGAAAATCTCAACAGAGAAATTCTGAGAATTTCTCTAGATTTTTGTGCCTCACTGCAAGGTTCCGAGCCTGCCAAGCTTTGGCTTAGGGGTGTTTTAATTTCCCCCGTCTGTCTCTGTATCTGTTTTGTAATAACTGTATAGACTGATAGCACTGTACTGTACTGTCTAATAGGGATTAAGTCCCTATTCGGATCGACTATAAATGTTGTACATACTGTTCTGTATTGTTCATGTATATTCGCATGAAAAATCTTTTTGCATACAAACTGTCACAGCTCATTGGACACTGTTTATTTACTGTTTTGGCTTCCGTCATGCCCCTGTACTCTGTATTATTGTCTGACTGTTAAGCAGGCCTTTGATAATCTCGGATTACTGGCCGGTTACAGTGCTAAACCCATAGGGGCGGGTTTGGGCCGTGACAGAATTTCTCTGGGGCAGTTTATCAAATCAATAGAACAGCAGATTCAACTCTACCGATTTCTTCATAGAGAAAATCTCAACAGAGAAATTCTGGGAAGAATTTCTCTAGATTTTTTAGAGAAATTTTGGAAATTTCTCTGGCCTTCCCTCTCTCTAGAGAAATTCCCCCTTCTATTTACACAATAATCACAGATACAAACCAGATAAATTTAGTCCATCCCAGAGAAATTTACCCAAACTCAGAGAAAATCGCACTCCAACCCAGACAATTTCTCTGGTTTCAACCCAGAGAAAATTCAGTTAAAAAACCAGAGAACTTCTCTGGTTTCAACCTAGAGAAAAATTCAGTTCAAATGAAAAAAAAAATTCAGTTCACTAGTCCAAACACACACCATATATTTACCACACGTACATACACAAATTCATTGAATCTCGAACTTGATCATAGAAGTACTCTTGTAGGCCAACAAGTGTAAACCCATCGCCAATCCCAAGAATGATGAACTGAGGAGCTAACCAGAGCACGCTCATAGACAGATAACCGACTCTCTCTACTCTAACAATCTCTCTCTCTACTTCTCTTAGAATCTTTTGTTCCACTAATGCCGCTATAGGCATGGCTATAACTGGGAATACCATGCCAATGTCGATCCTCTGGAGGATTCTAATGCCTTGTTCATTGCCGGTGGCTTTCCTGAGTGCCGGAACAAAAATTTTCTCATAGGCTGTGACGCAGATTATCATTCCGATCGCGGAGAGTGTGTGAATGGAGGTAGGTGGGATCACAAAATTGTTCCCGATGTTTTGGTTCATCGTGGTGCTTTGTTTGACAAAGAAAGTTGAGGTTTGTGCCATACATAAACCGAAAAAGATGAGCGAGAAAGAGTCTCCAAACAGTGCCAACTATTTCAAAGAGAGATAGATATATATAGTTTTAGAGAGAGAAAGTAGAGAGAGAGTGTGCGTTTGTGTAAGAAGATGACTTCATGCAGTGTCGATTTTTCATGTTAGAATAGAATTGGATATCAAATTTCTCTGTAGGGACCTTAGACATCATAAAATAATATTGTAGATCTCTTCCATTACTATAAATGGGAGATGGACCTTAGACTAATGTTTCCTAAATTTTACTACAACCATAGATTTAGGGAGAAATCATTTTGAAAATAACGTAGATAAAAATATTAATTTTAGATTGAAATAAAATATTTAAAAATTGTAAATAATAATTGAATATTTATTTGATTAAATAATTAGATCATTAACTATAGATCAACATAAAAAAATTAAGTTAATTTGATAATTGTACATATAAGATTTTTTTATTATAATATTTAATCAATTCCATAAACACATATATTTATTTAAGTTAAAGAGGAGTCTATGGTCTTTTGGCAAAATGTTAAAGAGTGTTCTGTCCTTGTGCAAAATGATGGAGGTGTCTAGGATTCAGAAGTTGTTTGCGATAGAACTTGTAACTGTCAAGGAATATCTATGATATATTGATAATATTAGAAGTGTCTGTATTTCCATCAAATGTTAAAGGGGTGTTTGTGTACCCTTTTTATTTTAGTTTGATAGATTGAATTCAAAATAATAAATCAATAAGTAAAAAGATTATATTATTTAATTAGGAATAAAAAATATCATATTAGGTATTATTTTTTATTTAGTTGAATGAGATTATATAAAAAAAAATTAAATAAATCATAACATTCTAAATTAAAATGAGTTTTTTTTAAGAACAGACCAACAAACAGTATTGTTCACTACAAAAAAAATGACTTTTTGCGATGGAAAAATACCGTCGCTAATACTCCTAATGCCGTCGCTAATACTTTTTGCGACGGCAAAATAACTTTTTGCGACGGCAAGAGGGGGGTCGCAACTGCAGGGGTTGCAAAAGAGTTTTTGCGACGGTAAGTGCCGTCGCTAATGTTTTGCGACGGCATTTTTTGCCTTTTTGCGACGGCACCGTGCAGTCGCTAATAACGTTTGAAATGTCTTGACTTTTTTGCGACAGCCCTATTTTACCGTCGCTAAAAATGTTATTTGAGACGGTAAAAAATACCGTCGCCAATAGTCTTTTTTTTTAAAAAAACACTATTTTTGCGACGGTGTGATGCCGTTGCAAAAAGTATAAAAAATATAAAATTTTCTATTTTTACATTTCATTCACAAAAACATCATAACAGAAAATAAAAATAAAAATTGATCAAATCATCAAATTCAATATTTTACAAAGAATAATTAAACTGTACATGTTCATAAAAGCATATTTAAATTATAAAATTCACCCAAATCCTAAAAAAAATAAAATAATAAAATAAAATCTAAAATTCACCAATCAGCACATTGGATATTTAAATGCTCTTACAAAAAATAAAAAAATAAAAAATTTCCAACAAGATCTCAATTTTGAGCCTATTTCAAAAATCAAGCTGCAAATTCCTTACTTCTAGAATCAGATCTTCCCCTCGGCAAAATTTATCCTTTTGACCTACAAATAAATAGATAACAGTTGCAAATTATAATCTTTTGGAGAAACCAACTATTTAAACACCAGTAAAAAATTGTGAGAAGAATACTAATATGTGATTACAATTAACTCTATATATGGTAGTTAATCAGGTGTAACGAAAAAAATTTTACGAAAAAATAAAAAAAACAGGGTGTCCACTAAAAATTAAATTTTTTTTTTATTTTCTGTATTTTTTGTGCAATAATTTATGATCTATGGTTGTTAGGAAAGATGAGAGGGAGACGATATAAATGCTTTAGAGCTCTAATATTGGAGTTCTAATAGCTCTAATGGAAAGAAATGCCTATGAATACAGAAATCATGACCCACAACTATATCCATGACCCACAACTATACCTTTTGCCTCGTCTGGTGCCAGCAAAGAAATGCCTATGAATACAGAAATCATTCCTAATATGAACATTGTTGTCCTTAGAGCACCAAATACCTGCTTAAGCAACAGTCAATAGTCTGCCAATGTGTGTGAATTCAAGAGAAGCAAGACTGGACATATGCCAACAGACTATGCCAACAGACTAAATAGACTATGCCAAGAGAAGCAATCATTCATAAATGTTGATGTATTGGTTTCATCGCACAACTTGGAATTTGAACTTCCAGGGGTACTAAAAACTACTTGTTCCATTGTCATCTGCATTTCTCAATAATGAACTGCAAGCATTACCATCAACTGCTACCTTACTTCCCAGTTTTGATTGAATAAAAAACATTTGAATAAACGCCATGAGTCCATAAACCAATCATTATCCCCATCCTCCTTGAAATTGTTAACAGATAAGAGCCTGCACCTAACCAGAGATTCAACTTTTCGTACAATCATATTAGTAGGAGTACAAACAGATAAGAAGATCCTAGCATTTCTCTCCTGCCAGATACAGTAAGTCGTACTAGTAAACATTAATTTCCTAGCAGTCGTGGCCAAAGAATGACCAGAGAATTGCCCAGATAACCAGTCCACACAACTACCCCAATTCATAGCTTGCCAATGCATATTACATTTATGTAACAGAGCAGAACTCATAATCCTCATCCTAATGGTGACACAACACACACTGAGCAGAACTCATAACCCCATATACAACCAATCTATCAAGGGTATTCAATCCACCAAGGATAGCCATCCAAACCACAGTACTAATCTAGGAATATGGGACTTAAACCAGATAAGCTTATGCCAAGTCACTCTAGGCTTATGAATTCTAAACAAATCCCAAGCAGAGTGAACAGAGAAGAGACCATTTGAAGGAGTCCAAATTGGCTAGTCTTTCCTATCAGAAGGCACCATATCCCTAAGGCTAGAATTCCTAATCTTAGTAAGTTCCCAAGTCTGAGTACCAGGCCACTGCCAGGTTTGGTCCCTAACAATGCTAGAAACAGTAGCCTGTGCATCAATTCCAGAGTCATAAACAATCCTCTCACCATATTTGTGGATGAGGGGGCCAAGTGTGTGCCAAAACTGTGTTAAAAGAAAATATTAATTATGTTGAACGAAAAAAAGAGTTCTTAAAAGAATTTGTTTTATCAAATTCACATAAAAGTTACCCTATCAATAAAACCACCAAAAGAAAGAAATATAAACAGTTGGTCTCATACCCGAAAGCTCCACTCCACATATTGCTCACTATAAGATCATAACTAAATTCCAAATTTCCAATAACGAACAAGGAAATTAGAGAAAACAAAATTTATTATTTTTTGTTAATTTAATACACATCTATTTGAAGTTTAAAAGCCCAACAATCTCCAAACTCAATTACAATCATAAGAAAAACTACATATAACCCAATTGAACTCTTCTCCATAGAAGTTGAACCACAACCTCAAACTACATAGTGGTGCTACTCAATCAATAGGCCAAAACTCATGATTCAGTTACCCATTGTCTTTCTCACATAACTTTCAGAAATTGTTTGAAACATTGCTACCAAATACAATGTACTGATATCTACTTGTGCCCAATGTTATTGTCATTTTAGCATACATTCTAGAATTCGTTTTTTAATTTTTATTTTATTTTTAAATAACCAAAAAAATTTTCTTCAAAAAAATCCAGAATTTTTTTTGTAAGGGCAGTTATATATAACATTTTTGTTTCACCAAACTTTTCATTTTAACAAGCACCTAGGAGGCATAAATAACATGTATATAGTTTTCTTCTCTGCTGGACAGTAGAAACAAAATAAAGATATATAGAGATACCTAAGCAAACACAGATACACAAACATAACTAGCCAAAGACAACAAAGAGAAACAAAGACAAGCAATCATCATACACATAACACAAATCATCTTGATATGGAGTCACAATTTTGGGTATATGTTAATATTTAGATACATACAAACATGTGCAAACATCACAGAGAGACAAGGAAGAGTATTACCTTATACGAATTTTGTTTCCAGCAAAAACCTAGCACAAATATTGAACAAAAAGAATGGTCAAAGTAAAATAGGAGCCATTAGAAATAAAAATCAAAATTACCTGAAAAATTGGCAATGGCAACAAAATCTTAATTTTTCGATCAAAACTCCCAAATAAAAACCCTAAATTTTCAATTTAAACCTAACTTCTCAAAACCATTTTTTCCCCCCAAATCACTAGACATATACATGAAATAGAATAAACGGTGATAGAAAAATCTAAACAGAGTTTCGTAAGAAACAGAAAAATCTACCTAGCTTCGTAGAGAGAGAGAGAGAGAGAGAGAAGAAGCAACTACCTTTAAAAGAAAGAGAATTTGCAATAAAGAGTTGAAATCGAAATCGATGAGACGATCAAAATCGAAATCAAAACCAAACAAACAATGAGTAATCACTTTAATAGAAATCAACAAAGATAAGAGGAAGGAGATGAGGAAGCAATGTACCAAGTAAGAGCATCTTCAATGCTGTTTGCTAAATTAGTATTGCCATTGCTATAATTTGACAATAAATAGTGTTATTTTGTCAAATTATAACAATGATGCAAAGTTATTTTAGCAAATCTTAACTTACTTTCTCTCTAATTTTGTAGGTGATGTTTGGATATAAGTTTTTGAATTTTTTTTTATTGTTTATTTTTTATCTTTTACGATTTTTTTTAAATTCAAAAAAAATTAAATATTTACGTTTTACCCTATTTTTTTTAAATTAAAAAATATATATACATATAAACATAATTCACCTTACCATTCACACACCACTACAAAATTAAAAAATAAAAATTTACCTATATATATAATTCACACCATCCCTACATAATTGAGTGGGGTTCCAGATCTTTCAATGCTCCGTCCATGCCCCCCTCTCTCTCCCCCCCCCTTCTTTTTCTTTCCTTCATTTTCTTGTTATTTTTCCTTTCTTTTTTGACCCTCTCCCTCTGTCTCTCTCTCTCAATCTAATCTTTTATCCCTTCAACACCTTCTCTCCCTGTGTCTCACACTCACCCATTGTGCATACCGGATTCCGCACTAGATGAAAGTGGATCGGGGCTCCGCACTCAGTTGGACTATCTAGGGATTGAGGTTCCTGCCATAAGAAGCACCATTAGGGCTGCCCGGCTGGGCTTGGCTGGATAACCCCTCCGGTGTGGGAATTAGTGATCGGAGAGAGAATGTATATCGAGTTGAGCTTGTATTTTTACTTGGAATCGTTCAGTTACCTTCAATGTAAAGTTCATGTTGTATATATAGTATTCCTTGTTTGCTTCTCAAGGTGGGTTCATGGAATTTGGATGCTGTCAGGTGTCCTTTTAGCATTGCTCAAGGTGGGGGACCACCTGGTAGTTGTCATTGAATGCATATACTCACTGTAGTCATGCTGATAACAAACCACATTCCTCTGATTCAATAACTTCCGTGATTCTAAGTGCAAGGGACCAGCTGACGTGGCAACTTGCACATGCACACATTCACAACTTCCACGTTTCCTTGCGAGGTTTCCTCAGCTTGGTACGGATGTGCCTCAGCTCGACATTATTATGCCTTGTCTTGGCCT
The DNA here is from genome assembly GCF_004153795.1 of Camellia sinensis. Taxonomy (NCBI): domain Eukaryota; kingdom Viridiplantae; phylum Streptophyta; class Magnoliopsida; order Ericales; family Theaceae; genus Camellia; species Camellia sinensis. The sequence continues at coordinate 166,610 of NW_021026544.1, forward strand.
TTTGCAGGATCATTCATGGAGATGGGCTGATCCATTCGGTTATCTTTGTATGGGCTCGGCCCATTTTCTGCTCGGCCCATAGGTTCAGTCTCGCAGCTCGGCCCAGCCTAGCACTACGGCTGGACTAGCCTTTCCACTGCGGGTTGGGCCCAAGTGCTTGAGGACCTGGGTGGACTGTTGATCATGAAGTTAGGCTCAATTGGTTTGCCCATATACTCATCCAACCCACTTGGACTTGGACTTCAGTGGATTGGGCTGACCCAAGGCTTGGACCCGACCCATTTCACATTTAGCCCATTCATTTGCCCCCTAGCTCGTGCTAAGGTTCCTCTTGGGGGGAGCTATTGCTCTGCTTCCCAAGCGTCGCGTCGTTTCAATTTTCTCCAGTTCGGCCTTGGTGACGGTTCAATTCTGACACACAATCCCTGCATGCGTCCTTTCATGGTGACACATGGCGATGTAAGATAGGTGTGCAGAGATAGTGCGTCGATTTCATACTGAAGGTCGTGCTCCATGTACCTATGCGCCGGCTAGTGCAATTAATGCTCTGGCTGTCGATACAAATCCCTTCGTCTGCTTTTTCATTCCTCTAGAGAGTGTCAAAGAGAGAGAAAGAACTCTTCCCGTTCCTTTGAACCAGTCTCGTTGGTGCCCTGCTCAGACTTTTTCGCCATTGATCTTGCTTTGCGACCACTGTTCTAATCTCTGTAAGTCCTTTTGTGATTCTTCTTCTCTCGCCTCTTTTTATCTTATTCATCTTGTTTGGCCCACTCGCTGTCTGTGTTCCATACTCTGGTATCTGAGTCCTACCTCTGTCCCCTTAGGTTTGTTAAATGGGGAAGTTCCGCTTGCTAGTTGATACCCCCAAGGCCATGGCTATGTTCCGCCTGGACAATAATATTTCCGACGACGTTACCCTTTCGTTGGATCAATCAGAGACATGAAGGGGAGATGGATCGTGAGGGGGGGGCTGGAATGTGTGAGTGAGTGAATGAGAGTAAAAATGGAAGATTGTCGGTAGGGTGTGTGAGTAAAGGTAAAGATGGAAAGTTGTGGTGTGTATTGAGCAAATTGCTTATTTATCCTTTTATTAAAGGTGTGCCTTGAGTAGTGGTGTACCTTGAGATGAAAGGTGGTGTGCAAATAGAGACACCCTAGAGGGTGATAATGATCGGTAAAAGAAGAGATTGTAGTTTCTTCATATCCCGTTTTGCCCCTACATCTTTTATCCTGCCTCAATGAGAAAGCGGGGCGGGGACATATTTTCTTCTCCTTTCCCTATTATGCCCCACCCTACCTCAATTATATTTATTAAACATTTTAATATTTAATTTAATTTTCAAAAAATTGATAAGATTAAAATATTACACTTAAATACTCATTTTCATAAATTTATTTGTCATTTTACATTTTTAAGTCTTGTGACTTTTAAATTATTATTCCTAATATACTACACCATATCTTGTTTTTATTAATACCATCATTACTAAGATTTGTGCGTACCGGATTCCGCACTAGATGAAAGTGGATCGGGGCTCCGCACT
>NW_021026544.1:168327-208511 GCF_004153795.1 Camellia sinensis
AGTGAGTGAGAGAGAGAGAGAGAGAGAGAGAGAAAGAGATAGAGAGTGAGAGACAGAAAAAGAGACAGAGAGAGAAGAGAGATGAACGAGAGACACAGAGAGAGATATAAAGAGAAGAGTGATGAGCGAGAGAGACATAAAGACAAGAGAGATGAACGAGAGAGACAGAGAGAAAGATAGCGAGAAGAAAGATGAGCGAGAGAGATAGAGAAAGATGAGAGAGATAGAGAGAGGAGAGATGAGCGAGAGAGATAAAGAGAAGAGAGACAGAGAGAGACGAGAGATGAGAGAGATAGAGAAAAGAGAGATGAGCGAGAGACACAGAGAGAGAGTGAGAGAAGAGTGATGAGTGAGAGAGAGACAAAGAGAGAAAGAGATATAGAGAGGGAGACAGAGAGAGAAACAGATAGAGAGAGAGAGACATATAGAAAAATAGAGAGAAACAAGAGATGAGCGAGAGATAGACAAAGAGAGAGAGAGAGAAAGAGGGCGAAAAGAGATGATCGAGAGAAAGACATAGAAAAAGAGAGAGACAAAGAGAGAAGAAAGATGAGCGAGAGAGACGAAGAGAGAGATAGAGAGAAGATAAATAAACAAAAGAGAAGAGAGAGAGAGATGAGAGAGATAGAGAGAAGAGAGATAAGCGAGAGATAAAGAGAGAAAGAGACAAAGACAAAGACTGACAGACAGAGAAGAGTGATAAGTGAGAGAGAGAAGAGAGGTAATATTTTGTGGTAGAGAAAAGGAACCGACAGTAGTAGTGAAGGTGGTGGATAAGAGATGATGGTAGTAGTAATGGTAGTCGTAGAGGTGAAATGGCGATCGTGGTAGTAGTGGTGGTAGTGAAATAGCGTTTGCAGTAGTGGTGAATGTGGTAGAAGAGATGAGTGGTGAGAGAGATAGAGAGAGATAGAAAGATAAGAGAGAGAGAGAAAAAAGAGATGAGAGAGAGAGAGAGAAGAGAGAGAGGCGAGAGACACAGAGAGAATGAGAGAGAGAAACAGGCAGACATAGAAAGAAGAGTGATAAGTGAAAGAGATAAAGAGAAGAGAGAGAGAGATAGAGACAGAGAGACGAGAAGATGAAAAAATGAATAAAAAGAGAAATGGTACATCAAAAGAGTAAGACGACATTGTTTTTTTTAATTTTTTTTGCGACAGAAAAATACCGTTGAATTTATTCAAACCATTTTGTGACTGTATATATATGAAGCTATCTCAAAACCACAATCACTATGCTAGGTTAGAGTTTTCCAAAAACTCTTATGAGAAAATTAAACTTTCTTGTTTTCCGTGTTATAGTGTTTTTACTGAATTTTGAAATATTTTAAGTATTTTTTAAAATTTTTAGACACACCTAACATAAATACACCTAAAAATTAAAAAAATTGTAAAAAAAATCTTTTAAAAATTCACTAAATACCAAAAATTCAATAATTCAATACATTTTTTTTTGTATTTTTATGTATTTATTAATTTTTAAATTTTTTTATTTTGTAGATACATCTAAGTAAGGTACATCTAAAAAAAATATTTAAAATTTTAAGAATATTCACTAAAAAAAAACACGAAAGTCACTTTTTGCGACAGCAGAAAATGCCGTCTCAAAAAAGCAGAGTATTTGCGACGACACCATTTACCGTCTCAAAAAAACAGAGCATTTGCGACGGCACTATTTGCTGTCTCAAAAAATGAGAGTATTTGTGACGGTATTTAGTGCCGTCGCAAATGCTCTGCTTTTTTGAGACGGCATTTTCTGCCGTCGCAAAAAGTGACTTTTTGAGATGGCAAGTGTGCCGTCGCAAATAGTTCCGTCTCATATACCCAGTTTTCTTGTAGTGGTTCCACACTCAGAACTTAAAGACAAATAAATAAATACAAAATTGTAAAACGCAACAATTTAAGGCGCACCACGTTAGGAATGCACAAGTGGGGATGAGTATTTTAATTTCATCTGCGAAAGTTTGTAATATTTGTCCGAGTGGGACGGATTTTACCCATTCAGACACTTATGTGTGGTGGGGGTAAATTATGTTTTGGTCACCCACAACAGGGTGGGACGGGGTAGGTATCGCCTCTCTCGATTCAAACTTGGCCCGATATAATTAATAATATATAAATAAATAATAATTCTAAAAATCTCACTGTTTATATATATAAAAATAAAAAAAAAATTATTTAGTGTACTAAGGATTTAAATGGTTCTCAATTTTTTTCGACTATTTAAAATGTGGTCAAATATTTGCAGGTATCAAGTATCTGTGGGTTGAAAAATTTCACTCGTAATAAGGGTGGGGCAGGAAATGGCAAACCTGCCCTAAACCCGCCCCGTGGCCATCCCTACGCACAAGCGTTCAATGCGAGATAGTTGAGAAAAAAACATTGGTAACATTACTGGTTGCATACTAGTGAATTATATTTTGTAATTAAAAAATATTTTGATAAAAAATGGAACAATTTCTTTTCACTTTGAAGTCGAACTACAGTGTGTTGTTAAGCTTCGTGGGCCCACCATGGAGCAAACACCGACAATTTGAACTGTTCAGTATGTAGACCACATCGAGTACTTTACTCTTACAAAAAATCACATTGATCGAATATCAATTGCCACTTGATTAGATCAAGTTTGTGTCAACAGTAATTACGATTTTAAAAATAAATTGTTATTACAAATGTGATTTGATTAAGTGTCTATAAATATCTGATTAATGAGATTTTTTACAGGGATAAACTACTCGACGAACTCTACTCATTGAATAATTCAGATTATCAATATGGGTTCCGTAGTGAGCCTCTACCATAGAACCTAACATAAGCCTGAGCCTAAAAAAATGTACAGTGATGCTACATTCCACCATTTTGGCGATCCTTAATTGTGCACTAATGACTAGGCACGTTGATGTGGCGATGACGTGAAATAGAATTGTTAGGTTTTATTCTTGGCAATCCTGTTTGACAAAACTCCTTTCAGTTGTATTTGTTTTCGCACCTTTTATTTCAGTAAGGCTATGAGTTTGTTAGATGCGAATCCAACCTGAACCGTGCCTTTGTCAATTTTCATGGATCAAAACCGAGGTTGTAATAGGATCAAGTTTTCCAGATTTTCCAATTTTGGTCGTCCCGCTCGAGCAGGGAAAGTGACGCTCGAGCGGGGATTGCAAGCTCACAACATCTCTGTTTCGCCTGAAAAAGTACTGGATGGTAAGATTCGACGCTCGAGCGTGGAAACTTCCGCTCGAGCGTGAAGCCTATATGAATCACACAATTTTGAAGCCTCCGCTCGAGCGGGAATTACCATGCTCGAGCGGACCTCGTGAACACAGATTCTTGGATTTCTATAAGGAATTGGTTTTCTTCCAAAACTAGGATTATTTTGGTTTTCTATAAGTAGTTGGGTTTCTCTCAAAACTTGGACAAGTCCTCCAGATCTTCTTTTTGGATTCTAAGGTTTATATCTGGGGATATTTTTGCAAGTTTTCTTTGATGTTTTAATTGAGTATTCAACTCATGGTTTAAAGAGTATACATCAAAAGATTATTTGTTTATTCTACACAAAAGAGAGAGTTGTTCTTCGGTGGATTCTGAAGAATTCGAGCCTGAAGCTTTGGTGGATTCCGGAGTGGCTCATCGTCAAGACAATTCCGAGGTGAAGACGGGGTTGGAAGAGACACATAGAGGTTGGTTCAATTCGGGCGTGGATTCGCTAGGTAATTGAGAGTATAACTATGTAATTCCTTTATATCTTCTTAGTGGATTGTTTTGTGGCTGTTGCTCGTGATTTTTTTTATCACAATATATATATATATATATGTGTGTGTGTGTGTGTGTATGAAAACCCCCTATACTTGGAGGTGCCAATTGTGGTTTTTTCACGTAAAAATCGTTGTGTCCGATTTGTTTTGATTGTTTGATTGGGATTGTTATACACTGCTTAAATTGAATACATAATCACACAATCAACATCTAGGGGATTTCTAGATTTTCAATTGGTATCAGAAGCAGGTCGCTCTAATCTTTTTTTTTTTGTTTTGTACAAATCTTATTAGAGCGAGATTGTTTGATTTGTGAAATGGACTCTAATTCCTAAGAAATTCTATGGTTCGAACCCCCCATACTTGACGGATCCAATTAAGTTGAAAACCAAACCCCCTCAAGCGGGAAAAATTCAAGTTGGGTTTTTGGAAAATCCTTCCAACTTATGAGGCGACATAGGAATTTCAAAAAGAAACAAAAAAGATATTGCTTTTAGTAGTGCCATAGAGTTTTGAGAGGATTCTGATGAGGTTGTGAAAGAATCCAAGATTATGGTTGCTTTTGTTTAAACAATTTAAAAATCTTTTTTGAAAAGAATCTTAATTCTTTGGAATTTACTTCATACTCATAAATTCTAAAGGCAAAGATAAACTCAAAATTATTCTATAGCCAAGAAGGAGAAGGAAGATACAAGGAACTCTGAAAGACTCCAATGCATGATGCCCAGGATTTGGCCACTTTGCTTCAGAATGCCCACTCGTTTGAAGAAAGAAGAAAGCCTCTCGGCCATCACTTGGGATGATGAAAATTAGAATGCTGATGAAGATGGAAAGTAACAACGAAGATCAAGGTCGAAGAGGGACATAAACAATTCTTGCTTTCATGGTGGGCTCCGAAACTGAAGGACGAGCAGAGTCATCCGGAAGAGGTTCCGGTTGAGAAATGCCACTGATGATCGAATCCTCGAGAGTGGGATGAAGAGCTTGAGCAACTTAGAAAGTTGGTATAAGGAATCTCTATAGTTATCCAAATTGAATGACAAACTCACTATGAAACTCACAAAGCAGTGTGAAAGTGAGAATGTCAACAACTAAATGAGGAGATTTCCGAGGCTAGGATTGGAAGTCATCAAGATTTTCTAATGATCGACAAGCTCTTTGTGCAAAACTCTTGATTTGTGAGAACAAAGAGGAATGAGCTACAACATAAATCTAATTCAACATATGAAAAAAATATTAAAACTCTCGAGATCTCTTCAAGTTGCTTTGGAAGACTAATGATAAGAAAAGAAGGGAGGAAAGAACTCAGTGTGCTATGGCTACCATTGGTCTTTGGAAAGAGGATCAAAGACTTTGGGACAATATTCATTGGGTCTCAAGCAAATTTGTTCAGACAAGAAGTTGGCATTTGCTTTGGGTGTAGAAAGAGCAAAAAACAGAGTGCTTTCAAATATCTCATGATAACAAGAACTCAGGAAATGAGAGCAAAAAAATTCAACATGAAGGATGGACTTCTCAAACTTCCAGAGTTGAAAGGTAAAAGAAAAGAAGGTACACCCTATTTTTGTTTGTCAATCAATTGTGGTGTGCATGGTCAATATTCGCCTTATTGTTATAAGTTGGCATGGGAGAGTGGTATTTGGGCCCCTAACCTAAAAAATAGGATGTTGGAATCACGATCGGATCGTGGTTTCTATTGCAGGGGAAAGGAACCACAACATCAAGACATCACCCAAGAAACCGCAATGCTCACAACTTTTTTCGTACTAAAGCGGTTGGGTGAGAAAACTTGAGCTTGTGTTATTTTTTATTGGGTTTTAGGTTTTGGGTTTCTGTGTTTTTTTTTTTTTTTTTTTGTCATTTCATGTGTGCTTGTTCATTTTTTTGTCCTTGCTTTATTTTTTAAAAAAAAATCCCAAAAAAGATTTTTTGCAAACTTGAAATTGTTTGCAGTGGTCCTTGGATGCCATATTGATTGATGAGATATATCCATTACATGTTAAATATATGTTACTTTTTATGGTCCAATTACTCATTTGGAGTGTGGTTTTTTGAAGTATTCTCATTCTGTACACACTTTTGGATTGCAAATTTTGGGTCTTTCAACCTAGTGGATTTATTTTTTTCTATGACTTCTGGCATTGTATCTTTTGCTTTGTCATAGAGGAATTGACCTATACTAGCATATCATGTGGTGATTTGAGTCTCTTAACCATCCTCTCATCTTTTTGCAATCTCCACAGCTTTCTCCTCCGATTCTTGTAGTCATGCCATGAGGAAAAGGCTACTCTCCAGAGTCACCCAAACCAGGTCATCCTTATTATATCCATGCTTCTCTGGTCGGTTTCCATACTTTGAGCGTTCATGCCGCCAAATGAGTGTGCAAAGAAAAAGAAACAAGAAAAAGAGAAGAAGAAGAAAAAATATGCAAAAAAAGAGAAAAAAAATGTGCATCAAGAAAGAAAAGAAAAAAATGTGCAAAGAGATAGAAAAGAGAAAAGTCTGTGAAAAAATAAAAAGCTTCATTGATTGAGGGGGAGCCTCCGCCTCTTACTCACCAAATATACCCCTTGATTCCTAGTGTTTGACTTTCCTTTGTTGTGCTTAGATTCTCTTGAAACGGAGGTCCAGCTTTCAATATCACTCTAGGATTGAATCTAGCAGTTTGGTCGAACTCCAATAGTCACACACACACTTTTCTCATGGGATCTATGCTTTTTACATAATGCAATCACTTTCTTTCATGAGGAATTTTCCTACAGACATGTGGACTTGTGTTTACTAGTAATTGTGCTTCTTGATAAAATTGTGTTTTAAGGTACAAATCATGAAATTACTTGCTTGCTCCACCATATTAGTTTTTGGTCTTTTTTCTTCTTGTTCAAACTATTTTCAGTGTTTGTGGTTGCTTTTAGTGGGGGAGATTGGTTAATCTTGATTTGGGTTGGTAAGGGCGTTTGGTTTTTTCACTTGCAAGAGTTTTTAGCATGAACACTTTGAATATGTTTAGTAAGGGAGATGGTATATGTTTTACATGTTAGCATGCATTGTTTTCCCTTTTTGTATGTTCCTGGTATTATACATCGTCAATATCATTGCTTGTGTGTTTATGAATCTTGCTTTTGTGTGTTTGAGAGTTGTTTTTTCATGAGTCTTAGTTTCAATCTATCATGTTTTTCCATCTCATGTTTCAAGATAATCGTGTCATATGTCTATTTGCTTTTTCATATACTCTTGTGGCGACTAATAGTTTGTTTTGGAGAATTGTGGCAGCTAATAGTTGTTTTTGCAGATCTTGACCGTCAGAAAAGAAAGTTTATTTTGTTGGCTGTAATGGATTGGGTGTTTTTTTTAGGATCTATTTGTTAGGTGTGTTTTGTCAGGCATTGCCAAAGGGGAGTTGTCAGGTTTTATTCTTGGCAATCCCCGTTTGAAAAAACTCCTTCAGTTGTTTATTTGTTTTCGGCACCTTTTATTTCAGTTAAGGCTATGAGTTTATTGGATCGAATCCAACCCGAATCGTGCACTTTTGGTCAATTTCCATGGATCAAAACCGGTTGTATGATCAAGTTTTCCAGATTTTCCAATTTTGGTTGTCCCGCTCGAGCGAAATGACGCGAGTGGATAGCCAGCTCACAACATCTCTGTTTTGCCTGAAAAGTATTGGAGTTGGTGTGATTCGACGCTCGAGCGTGAAACTTTCGCTCGAGCGTGAAGCCTATATGAATCACAACAATTTTGGAAAGCCTCCGCTCGAGCGGGAAATTACCACGCTCGAGCGACCTCGCGAAACACAGATTCTGATTTCTATAAGGATTGGTTTTCTTCCAAAACTAGGATTACTTTGGTTTTTCTATATGTAGTGGGTTTCTCACCCAAAACTGTGGACAGTCCTTCCAGATCTTCTTTTTGGATTCTAAGGTTTATATCTGGGGATATTTTTGCTAAGTTTCTTTGATGTTTTTAAATTGAGTATTCAACTCAATGGTTTAAAAGTGTATACATCAAAGGATTATTTGTTTGTTTCCTACACAAAGAAGTAGTTGTTCTTCTCGGTGGATTCTGAAGACAACATATGAAGAAAAAATTGAAACTCTCGAGATGTCTCAAGTTGCTTTGGAAGAACTAATGATCAAGAAAGAGGAAGAACTCAAGTGTGCTATGGCTACCATTGGTCTTTGGAACAGAGGATCAAAGACTTTGGACAATATTATTGGGTCTCAACAAATTTGTTCAGACAAGAGTGGCATTGGCTTTGGTGGTAAGAAAGAGCAAAAACAGAGTGCTTCAATATCTCATGATACAAGAACTCAAGGAAAAGGAGAGCAAAAAATTCAACATAAGGATGAACTTCTCAAACTTCCTAGAGTTGGTAAGGTAAAAGAAAAGAAGGTACACCCTATTTTTGTTTGTCATCATTGTGGTGTGCATGGTCATATTCGCCCTTATTGTTATAAGTTGCATGGGAGAGTGTATTTGCCTAGACCTAAAAATAGGATGTTGGAAATCACGTCGAGATGGGTTCCTATTGCAGGGGAAAGGAACCACAACATCAAGACATCACCCAAGAACCGCAATGCTCACAACTTTATTCGTACTAAAGCGGTTTGGGTGAGAAAACTTGACTTGTGTTAATTTTTTATTGGTTTTAGGTTTTGGGTTTCTGTGTTTTTTTTTTTTTTTGTCATTTCATGTGTGCTTGTTCATTTTTTTGTCTTGCTTTATTTTTAAAAAAAAAATCCCAAAAAGATTTTTTTGCAAACTTGAAATTTTTGAGTGGTCCTTGATGCATATTGGAATTGATGAGAATATCCATTACATGTTAATATATGTGTACTTTTTATGGTCATTACTCATTTTGGAGTGTGTGTTTTTTGATTAGTATGTCTCATTCTGTACACACTTTTGGATTAGCAAATTTTGGAGTCTTTCACCTTAGTGATTATTTTTTTCTATGGACTTCTGGCATTGTATCTTTTGCTTTTCTAGAGGAATTGACCTATACTAGCATATCATGGGTGATTTGAGTCTCTTAACCATCCTCCATCTTTTTGCATCTCCACAGCTTTCTCCTCGATTCTTTGTAGTCCAGCCATGAGGAAAAGGCTACCTCAGAGTCACCAACCAGGTCATCCTTATTATATCCATGCTTCTCTGGTTCGGTTTCCATACTCTTGAGCGTGTCAGCCACCAATGAATTATTCAATGCTCTAGAAAAAGAAAAAGAAAAGAAGAAGAAAAAATATGCAAAAAAAAGAAAAAAAAATGTGCACAAGAAAGAAAAGAAAAAAATGTGCAAAAGATAGAAAAAGAAAAGTCTGTGAAAAAAAAAAGATTCATTGATTGAGGGGGAGTCTTCGCCTTTACTCACCAAATACTCCTTGATTCCTAGTGGTTTGACTTTCCTTTTGTTGTGCTTAGATTCTCTTGTCGGAGGTCCAGCTTTCATATCACTACTAGGATTGAATCTAGTGTTTGTCGAACTCCAAGAGTCACACACACACTTTTCTCATGGGATCTATGCTTTTTACATAATGCATCACTTTCTTTCATGAGGAATTTTCTACAGACTGTGGACATTGTGTTTACTAGTAATTGTGCTTCTTGGATAATATTGTGTGTTTTAAGGTACAAATATGAAATTACTTGCTTGCTCCACCATATTATTTTTTGTCTTTTTCTTCTTGTTCACTATTTTCAGTGTTTTGTGGTTGCTTTTAGTGAGGGGGAGTTTGGTTCATCTTGATTTGGGTTGGTAAGGGCGTTTGGTTTTTCACTGCAAGAGTTGTTTAGCATGAACACTTTGATATGTTTAGTAAGGGAGATTGGGTATATGTTTTACATGTTGCTATGCATTGTTTTCCCTTTTTGTATGTTCCTGGTATTTACATCGTCATATCATTGCTTGTGTGGTTTATGATCTTGCTTTTGTTGTTTGAGAGTTGTTTTTCATGAGTCTTAGTTTTCATCTATTCATGTTTTCCATCTCATGTTTGAAGAAAATCGTGTCATATGTCTATTGCTTTTTCATATACTTTTGTGGGACTAATAGTTGTTTTGGAGATTGTGGCACTAATAGCTGTTTTGCAGATCATGACCTTGAGAAAGAAGTTGGGTTTTGTTGGCTGTAATGGGTTGGGGTGTTTAGGATTTTATTTGTTAGGTGTGTTTTGTCACGGCATTGCCAAAGGGGGAGATTGTTAGGTTTTATTATTGGCAATCCTGTTTGACAAGGATTTCTTTAAGAAGTTGATTTTCTTCCAAAACTAAGATTACTTTTGGATTTCTATAAGTAATTGGATTTCTTCCAAAACTAGGATTACTTTTGGATTTTCTATAAATAGTTGGTTTTCTCCCAAAAATATTTAATTCCTCCAGATCTTCTTTTTGGTTCTTAAGGTTTATATCTGGGGATATTTTGTTAGTTTTCTTTGATGTTTTATTGAGTATTCAACTCATGGTTTAAAGAGAGTACATCAAAGGTTTTGTTTGTTATACACAAGAGAGAGAGAGTTGTTCTTCACACTTCATTGGTCATAAGGAGGTTAAGGGTCATAATAAACCTTGCTATTTTGATTTACTTGATTCGACGCTCGAGCGTGGAAACTTTCGCTCGAGCGTAAAGCCTATATGAATCACACAATTTTGAAGCCTCCGCTCGAGCGGGAATTACCACGCTCGAGCGGACCTCGCGAACACAGATTCCTGGATTTCTATAAGGAATTGGTTTTCTTCCAAAACTAGGATTACTTTGGTTTTCTATATGTAGTTGGGTTTCTCCCAAAACTTGGACAAGTCCTCCAGATCTTCTTTTTGGATTCTAAGGTTTATATCTGGGGATATTTTTGCTAGTTTTCTTTGATGTTTTAATTGAGTATTCAACTCATGGTTTAAAGTGTATACATCAAAGGATTATTTGTTTGTTCTACACAAAAGAGAGAGTTGTTCTTCGGTGGATTCTGAAGAATTCGAGCCTGAAGCTTTGGTGGATTCCGGAGTGGCTCATCGTCAAGACAATTTCGAGGTGAAGATGGGGTTGGAAGAGACACATAGAGGTTGGTTCAATTCGGGCGTGGATTCGCTAGGTAATTGAGAGTATACTTGTGTAATTCCTTTATATCTTCTTAGTGGATTGTTTTGTGGCTGTTGCCCGGGGTTTTTTTTATTACAATTGGAGGTGTTCAATTGTGGTTTTTCCACGTAAAATCGTTGTGTCGATTTGTTTTGATTGTTTGATTGGGATTGTTATACACTGCTTAAAATTGATACATAATCACAAATCAATATCTAGGGGATTTCTAGATTTTTCAAGAATAATATTCTTTTATAATTGATGTGAAGTTTTTTAATAATAATAATAATCACAATAATAACATTTGCAATTAAAATAGAAAATATTGATTATTTATAAAATTACCTTAAGATTTTGCTTTTCCATGTTCGCCTTGCTTTTTATGCTTTGAATACTTTTCAAGTCTTTCATCCATTAAATAGAAAACATAATTTCTCAATCTTCATGAATATTACTTTGTTGTATCACCACTCTCAGACCTCTAAAAGATTAAAAGACAGTAGATAAAGTGTATATGGAAATGGAAAAGTGTAATAACCCGACCCTCGTACATGTTCTCTGTTATGTTTTCGGATCCTCTTTTATGATTTCGAATGCTTATTGTGAAATCCTATGAGGAATTAAAGTTAAGTAAGTGAACCATATGTTTAAGGATGTCTATCTGTTCAACCAGAAAAATATCTGTTACATTAGAAGGTTTGAATCAGAAATTGGAGGCCTTAAGGGTTTAATTATCTAAAAATGATTTCATATATGTGATCAGCATAATTTTTATGTAATATTAGGCATTTTTGTGAAATTTCAATTTGGAATGCTTAAACGATTGAATTTCGTCCTTATTCACCTATATATATATATATATATGTATGTATGCTTCCTCCTTAGACAATTGTTTTAGCCCTAGTGATTATCTCAAATATTGTTGGAAAGAAGAAACTAGAGAGGAAGGGGAAATCCTCAAGAAGAGAAGATTAGAATCTTGTGAGGGATTGTAAAATTCAAGATTCAAGGTATGTATGTTGCTGGAATCCCTCTCTTGTTGAGTTCTCTCTCAAATTATCTCTTTTTGAATGATTGGGTAAATTAGAGTGTGTAGAGATGAATTGAACATGCTAAAGTGAGCCTTGAGATGATGTACCAAAAGTTGTGTTTTTGTTGCAAATTTCGGACCAAAACAGGGGAATCGCCGCAGATACGGGAGTCACTGCCGCACGTGTGGCAAATGTTGAATTTTGAAGGTTTGGTTCTGCTTAAAAAGCACGTGCGGGAGAATTTTGCCTGAAAAACACTGTTTGCTCCGTTTTACGTGTAGAATCCTCTAATATTGTCGAAATATATATTTGAGGCCTTTTTGATATTGATACGCTCCTTCGAAGTGAAGTGAAACAGAAGGTAAATTGAGAAGGAAAAATGAACTAATGTATAAGTTTTGAATGTGTGCAGGACACACTCCTGGAGGAAGTAACACGTCATCTCAACACTATGAGTAGTAGTATCACTATCCACTTTACATATGGCTAATGATTCTTATTAGCATTTTGTTTATGCATGATATGCAGCTATGTTAATGTTAAAGTATGCAACTATGTTAATGTTTCAAGTGTGTATGTATGAAAAAGAAAAAAAACAAAAAGAGAAATGGGAAAGATGAAATACCTTCCTTCTATAGGATTCTGGGCCTACGACCATTCAATATGAGTTGTTATGATATGAAACAAAGTGCTACACAGAACTAAGTGCTACGACATGAGCCACCTCTAGAATCCGTGTGAGACACCTCTTGAGTTCGTATAAGTATGTTTAAGGGCTTTATGCCGCCATGTTTAAGGGCATTATGCCACCATGTTCACGGGCTTTAAGCCATTATGATTTAAGATGTGATGTTTCAAGCTTTTATGTTCAAGTCTGGGCCTAAGGCCGTTATGAAATGAACACAGAATCAGGCTAACCATGTGATCCCTACACTTCCATATGTATTGATATATGTCATGTTTCAAGTTAAGCATTGTTTCATTTAAATATTACTATTCACTGAGCCTGGCTCACTCTCTATATGTCTGTTTCTGTAGGTAACCAACCAGGTGGTCAGTTCTAACCCATGACACCCGGTTTCTTTTGTCAACCTTCATATGTCCAGGCACTATCCAAGGCCACTTATTTTGTGAAGTTTGTTGAATGTTGGCTTACTTTTGATTGGCCACCTAAGGTTGAATGTATATAACTTCAACAGTTTTGTACATGCCCGATTATAGGGCTGGGTATGTATATGTGTTTGTGTATAGGTACTGCTAAAGTATGTTTTTAAACTTTATCTGCCTATTATAGTGCATGTGATGTATGAGATCCTGGCATATTAGAAGTAGCTCAATGGAGTTTGCTTGGTTCAGTATTCTTTTAATATTTTGTGCTTCTGACGAGGCCCCATATATTATGTATAACAGGTTTAAAGCCCATTTCTGAATAGGTCATGCCCAAACTTTTAGGGGCAAGTTTGGGGTGTGACAAAAACTTTATTGAATACTTAAAAATTACAAAGATTACAAGAAAGATAGAGAAAACACTCTTACTCACTTATAAGACTCTGCTTATTGACTTTACTTTTACAACACACAGTCACACCATTTTATAGGCAAATAATGGACTTCAACTTCAGAATGGAAATGTATAAAATTAAAAGATAAGGTTCTTGTAACAAAACAAGAGACCTTTTACATTCTGATTTATTGAACCTACCAAAGTTAGTAATTAGTGTCTCCACCACTTTAGTTTTATTCAGTATGTGACTCGTTTGTCTTCATTCATCTTGTGATCTACTTTGTTGTGTCTCCTTGGATGTATCTATCATGTGAGATTTCTTTTGGCTTCTTCTATCTTTGATTCTTCAATCATGTGAGCCTTTCTTGACTTTGTTCCCCATGTGACTTATCTAAAGGATTCCTTCCTTTTTTTGACTTGATTTGTCATGTGAACTTCTGTCTATTTTTAAAAAAATGCATATGTCCATGTCTTGCATTGATTCATAGTGAAATTGGGCTCTCCTCTTGATTTTGTAGAGTTCCCAAACAACTGCAAAGATGTCTGATGCTTTAATTATCTCTTCTTGGAGCATTTTGAGAATTTCCTTTGCTTTGTCTTCTCCTAACTTGGAGGGTTCAATGAACACTCTCTCTTCTTAGAACCACAACTCTTTTCACATCACAGTAGATTGCTAGTTCTAAATGGTGGAGAAGAGTTTCCAATGTATTATGAAAAAACAAGAGCCTATCAATTTTGTTGATAATAGGATCATATCCCTTCCATGATTTATCTTTCTTACCATGGTAAAAAGGATTTCGACTTGTTACTGGATAAAGATGGCATAACTGATATGGTTAATAAAACAGAGTTTCATTCTTTCAGCCAAAGTAGACACGATCTGTGCCACGGTAAGTTTTGGGCTTGCTCCCATAACCATAATAGTATATTTAACTATTATTGGAAATTCATTTAAAAGTTGAAAATTTTCTCTATTAATTTCCACAAAATCAATAATTCTAAACTCAATCTAGCGTATTAAGTTTATCCATTGATAACTTAACACTTGGCCAGCTATAATCCCAATTTAAGGAATCTACAAAAGATGGCATACAAAATATTTCTTCTTGTTCATCTTATTTTTTAGCAATTTGTTTAATTTTTTCAGCAAGCTCTTTTGGAAAAAAACCATTCTATTCTTTTAAAACATAAATTCTTTTATCTCTTTCTTCCATCATTATTTAATCATTATGGATGATGTTAAGCTCCTTTTCTAGGAACTCAACATAATCATTAAGAGAACTGATAATTCTGTGCACATCTTTTCATTTGTTGTTGCACAAAACAAACCAAGAATCATTCAAAAGTTTGTTACTTTTTGGTGCTAGTCTAGGATTATAAAATGATTTTTCGATTATAGCAGGAATTTCTACTATGTCTATGTCTTTGAGTTTGGAGGTTAACTCACCTTTTCGCTTCTTGGATGATTCTCTTGTTAACAATCCCTTTGAATTTTTTGGTTTAAAATTCAAATGTTTTCTTTTTGCTATCTTGGTTTCAGCAGTATGCTCTTTGTTAACAGAAGAGTTTTTTTGAATCTTCACCCAACAAATTTTAGCTTTATGGTTTGATTTGTTGTAGTTCCAACAAACTATCATGGGTTTCTCCCTTTTGTCAGCTGAAGTTGTAATTTCTTGCACCATAAAACTTAATTCCCTAGTTAGAGAATCTATAATGAAATTTTTTTCAGAGAAGAAATTATTCAACATCAAAACTAAAATAATGAAACCATTGCTGCTATCTTGTATAGTCTACTTCGACTTACATCACTTAAATCTCTTTTCAAAAAAGTTTTAAAGCACTTATTATCTATTCTAATAATGAGATGTTCAGAGACTAATAAAACATAAAAGATTTTATATCATTTTTTATAGTAAGAAATTCTTTTTTATTTATGTGGTATCTTACTTTAGCTTTTTTGAAACTACCACTCTAATATCCACATATCTATTCTTCATATTTATTAGGAGGTGTTGATTTTAATATTGCTCCCCAATTATTCTCAGAGGCATCTACTTTTAAGGTTAATTTATCTCCTTGATTAGGTAAACTTAACTTATGAAGATTTCTCACTATTTTCTTGATATTAGATACATTTTTAGTATCTTTTGGATTCCAAATCTAATTTTTATTTGTTTATTTATTTTTTCTATGCTTTTTGCTTAATTAGTTTACTAATTTAGATAAGTTTGGAATAAACATTATCCCCAAAAGTCGTTGAAGTTGTTTGGCATCTCCTATCTCTTCAAGAAACTCTGTAACTTTTTCAGAGATATGATCTTGAAGCACATCTTATATTCCTATTCAAATTTCTTCAAATTTGAATAAATTTCTTCCTTTTTCCCTAGCACAAATCCATGATCTATAAATTCTTGAGTTGTTATTTTGAGATGATTTCAATGTTTCTCTCTAGTTTTAGATAAAACTAAAATATCATCTAGATATACCATATAGAATTCTCTTCTTTGGAATATAGATGGAGCTTGTTTTAAGCCAAATGATAAAACTAACCACTTATAATGTCCTTGTGGAGCACTAAAGGCAGTTAAAGGAATATAACTTTCTTCTTTTTGGACTTGTCAATAATCACTTTTTAAATCAAATTTAGAAAATAAATTGACTAACTGAATTTTGTTGATTAAAACATCTTTGATAGACAATTTATAACCATATTTTATGGTTTTCTTGTTTAAAGCTCGATAATCGATTACCATACAAGTTTTTCCTCTTAATTTTTCTGCATGGTTCATTACCATAAATGCATGACTAGAATGAGGACTTTTATTAGGTCGTATTAACCTTTGTTCTAATAAATTAGAAATTTATTTTTTGAATTCCTTAATCATTTCAAGACTATGCCTAGTGAGTTTTACTGTCACGACCCCATTCCGCCCCTAGTAGAATGGTGCCATGATGGCCAGTAATCTCATATTACCAAAGGCCAGCTTGCAAGGTCACACACAATTAGAGTATACATATGGGGCTTACATGTGCGGAAGCAATAAATTTAAATCTAATTAGTCCATAAGAGCTGTGCATAGATTAAATGAAATGACATACATCTTAACATGGTCTTACAACTTGAATACAAATAAAATAAGTACACAATACATCTTGATCAAAAGGCTTCTCAAGCCGATATATACAAAAGAAATAATCTACCAAGCCAAGAAGCATAATCTTCAAGATGCTACAAAATATGAATCCAAAACATCTTGCAAATAATCATCTAGGCATCACCGCCTTCTTGCTCGTCGCCTACATATATATAAGGAGAGGGTGAGCTTGGATACTCAGTGAATGATATTAGTAATAAAGGTTTGAATGAATGATATCCAAGATCTTTATTAAAATGATACATAACATAACTTGTACAAACATGGGATGAATCAAGTTCATCTATCAAGTCTTTCAAATCTTCAAGGGATGCTTACTAGCATCTACGTAATACAAGGGATGACATTCCGAACAAACCCACGCGGTAAACCGTCAGTGGCAAGACAAAGGAGATATCTCAAACAAACGCGCTAGTTACATTATAGTCCCCTAGCACTAAGGACTTTTCAAGACAAACGCACTAGTTGCATTATAGTCCCCTAGCACTAAGGACTTCCCAAGAATGTCATCAAAACGAACATAATACTTGATACACAAATTAGGGATAATCATTCATGCTTGAACAAACATTTTTCCAATCCAAAACAAAGCAAAGCTTTATCAAAACTTTATAACATAGCTTTATTAAAAATACCACTCACATAGCTCTTCGGGTGTGGGGATTACAAGCAAGGATCCAAGGCCTACAAGTACATAATAAATCCCATTGAATGCATTTCAAGAAGACAAGAAGAGATGCTCAAAGATAGATATGAAATGCATTCCTAAAACAAGCTTTGCATGAGTGTAAATGATCTCGGCATTTCTTTCAAAACTAAGCCAAGACAAAGCAAAACATGTGCTGGGAGTTAAAACTTTGTTTTTCATCTCGGGAAAACATGCTGGGTACCAACCAGGTCTTAGCCGAGGTCCCACACCTCTTGGCTGAGGTGTGGTCTAAGAGTGGTCTCGGTGACCACACTTAGGGAAATAGTGAAGTCTGGGAATCTGGGTTTCCCTCTTGAAGAACATGAAGGACATGAACATGAAGACCATGGATGCCAAAATCATAACTTCTTTATTCAAAATCTAAGTTTTCGTGATATGAGTTCAAAAACATGGACTTGGGTACTCATACTTGAAGATCTTATGAAAACAAACACAAAAACATGGATCTTGTTATAAATTTTCGAATCAAAACAAAGCTTTTCTTCAAGAACATATGAACATCATTTTCTCTTTCTAAAACCAACTTCAAGTCAATGCATGGCTCATGAATCATGCTAGATCATGGAATGTGGTTAGATGAACATAAAGGACGACAAGAGTAGATCAAGGTTCTAACCTCAAAACACGAATCTAACGGTTCAAGGTGTGAAGATCAAGCTTGGAAATCTATTCTCACTCTAAGAACTCTTCTTCCTCTTCGTAGAACTTCTCTCTCTTCAAAGACAAGGATATGACAAATGATATGTTTTCCCTCTCTGCCGGCTGGCTTAACCCTCTGTTGGGACATGTGGCAACGACTGGTCGGGCCTCTTCAAAAAGGTGACAGAATGACAAGACAAGAGCATGACAAAGTGTATACAACAAGTAAGGTGGCATGGGTACTCCAACAAGGCAATGACCTCGGATCGAGACCTAAGCTTCGACAAGTAAGGTCTAAATGATCTCGGCTAGGAAGGATAACACTTGGCCTAGCTGTGCCACACCTTGGCCTAGATGTGCCACACCTCGGTCTAGGTCATTCCAGTCCAGGAACAAGATCATTAGGTGCAAGGATCAAAGATCTAGGATGTCTAGATGATAACATCTCGGCCTAGATGATACACATCTCAGCCTAGGTGATGCACACCTTGGCCTAGATGATGACATCTCGGCCAATATGCCAGGGCGAAGGTGGAGGTCAACCAAAATGGTTCCAAGATGGTCATAGGTGTAAGAGGTTCAAAGGTGTGACCTAGGCTTAAGATGACCTCAGCTTAACACACACTAAGCAAGAAACAAAGCATGCAAGCAACACTTAGACAAAACAAATCAAGGTCTGCTAATGCAAGTTTAATCAGACAAAGATCATGCAAATGCACGTGAGCATGACTAAGACAAAGTGAGGGTTGTTACATTTACATTAATCACATAGTTTGGATCCTCAAGTACTATTTTTTCCCAAAGCTTGCCTTTTTCCCATAGTTTTAGTAGGTTGTCACTAAAATTATTTTCTAGTGTTTTCTTAATACTATCTAAACTCGGAATATCTTTTCCTTGTTTGCCTTGATAGTGATTTGTGATATCACTGATCCATTGTTCATCTTTTTCTTCACTATCACTTCCATAGTCATTGTCACGCCCCGATTTTTAATTACTCGGAAACATTACCCGGAAACATTACCTAAAATTTTTAATTTAGGTCCATTTTTTTCAACTATCAATTACCCTTGAGTAATAGAAACATAATAATACATGTTCTCGCTCTCAATGAATACAACAATAACAATAGTATACGCCAAGCTTTTACTACGGAGTTACAAATAAATAATTACAAACGTCAATGTACAGAATTCATTTCTTTCACATCTACTATGAAATTACATATAAAAGACACATGAACTTCTTAACCCTCTAACCAATTAATCTGAATTCTCTTCCTATAAGAAAAATGAAACAACAAGAGATTAGCACAATTGCCCAATAGGAATCTCACAGTTCCACAACAATAACTAACACATAGATAGAAATGATAATGCATGCAAGGTGATACCATATAGTAAGGTGATGTTTTGTAATTTCAAAATATCATACGTAGAGTACCTTTTAATCAAAATTTATTTAAACATTAAAGGAAAACCCTCAACCATAAAAATTATTCCTTATCATCAGAAAACCATGAATCGTTTTTGAAAACAAATATGTTTAAGGAATAATATGATTTTAAAATTTATTAACCAATTCCAAAATATTCTTCATTTATTTTCCATTTAAATATTCCTCTTTTTATTTCCATTTTCCCTTTTTACTAATTACATTTATTATAACACCATAACCCCAAGTTCAAGTTCCCTTAATACTCAAAAATAGCTCTCATACACTCCATTCCCACCAGTTTATTCATATTTGCTGTAATTCCTTAATGTTGAAAATCCAAATCTCCTTTATATTCAATAACAATTCTCCTACACTCAACTCCTACTTGTTTAACAACTACATCACATCCATACTTGCATTATGAATTATAATTTATCATATCACAAGGATAATAAACCCTTTTAATTCAATTTCTCCATTAATTACAAAACAAAACTCTTAATCTTTCCTTATAGTTACAGACAACCTGGTGAATTTGTTATCACCAACCCCTTATCCAGTTACTTTTTCATTATCCATTCTTTTCAAATAATTTCTATGTGCATTCCCCTTCCATGTCAAATTACACATCAAACTGTAATTTCATAAGTTCATCTCAATTCACACATATCATCACCAACTCAACCCATTTCACAACACATTCCACATTTTGCCAAACTTGATATGGTGAGATAGTGGGCACCCAACTCATAACATCTCCACCTTTTGCCAACTATTATATGGCGGGAAATGAACTTCCAAAAATCATTTTCTCAAAAACCATATTTTTCCACATTTACCGACTGTCATACAGCAAGACATGGACCCCCAAAAACATTTTCAACTTTAAAACCATCCCCACATTTGCCGGCTATTATACGGCAGGAAGTGGGCACCCAAAAACATTTTCAAAACCATCTGTTTGTCCACTTTTGCCGGCTACAATACGACAAGACTTTGTGAACACCCAAAAATCATTTTTCCACTTTTGTCAGCTACAATACGGCAGGACTTTGTGGACACACAAAAATATTTTTCCCACATTCATCCAACGATAAGCCTAGACAGGGTATTTGGGCACCTTGAATTCAAAATCACCCCCACATTTACCGGCTCTTATACAGACGGACGTGGGCACCAAAAGACATTTACCTCTTTTTTCTCTTTTTCTTTTTCACTCCCTACAAGGGAAACAATTACAACACAACCCAACACCACTCAACACAACTCAACACAATTTAACTTAACTCAACCCAACTCAACTCAACACATTTCAACATAACTCAATGCAATTTAACATAACACACAACAAAATTCAACACCATTCAATACAATTCGGCATAATTCAATACAAACTCTTAAACCTCCACATCATCATTTCATCACAAAGCTCATATCATCTATACCATTAGTAATTTATTTCCCCCAAGTTTGGTTTCATAATATGATATAATTTAAAATATCAACCTTGAGGGTTCAATCGCGACTGTAACGCCCCAAAAATTGGGCATGATATATCTATTTATGCAACAAAACCCACCTGATAGACAACCACATATATATAGCAAACTAATCCATACACTCAGTTCCATTAAATCCCAAATGCCAAATACATGTTGTTCACATCTCAAAGCCCCAGTTCTAATCCCAAACATGCATTTTACAACAAGTATGAAATGGAAGCCAAACAGATAATAAGTGCCCTACAGGCTTACAAATTTATCCAAGAACATTCTTGGTTACACAAAATGGAGTCTCACTCAGTACATCTTAAGCCCTTGGCTTTACAAATAACAAACATACACACATAAGGCATAATTAAGAAGCTCTTGATTCCCAAAACTCCATCCACACTATTGACTTGGAGGAAGCATCTCACCTGTACCTGAAAATGGTATTCCCATATAGGGTGAGCCAACAGCCTAGTAGAAACAATCTAACACAATTTATGAGGTTTAGCAAAGGTATAAATACCATGTACATAAACAATACCGATCCTGAAACATCCACAAGACTTGCACATCCATATGCCACTAAGACCAACCTTATTCCATTTTCCTTTAATTTCATTTCCAGTTCATAGATGCTACTCAATTCATGAGTTAAATTCTTTATCTTTTAAGAATCAAAATGAGACTGCAACTCAATAATTTTTCCAATTATGCAAACCTCACATAAACACTTTAAACTTGCCATTTTACAGATATTTCATCCGAAGGAATCGGCACCCATGTATATATAAAATTTCGGGTCTTTCACCAAGGACACTCCGACCGACTTGCTTTAAATGGAGTCCATCCCCTTTCTCCTCCCAATAAACATACATATACAATGTATCTATAACATGGTGATATTCAATGACATCAACAATGGATTAGCATTAAATCGCCTAATCTTCATGTAATTTCTACAACAATCATAGTTATCCTCCACGGATAGCCCAATGTGATTATTTCTAAAGAGATGTTCAATATCAAAATAAAGAGTTTATTCAAAACTTTCATAGGTGAGATAATACATATCCAATATCACCATATATAATCACAACCTTCCAATTTCACGTTTTTAATGTTAATCCCAATTATTTATGCAAAATAATAATTTAATCAAAATCAGGGCAGAATCCCCCTTTCACCAAATATCAACCCAAACACCAAAATCAACTATTTTGGCACAACATGATCTCATATTCATCAAAACCCCTCTTTTCATTTCACACCCAAATCCTAGATTTGTCCAAACCACAACCAAATCTCATCATCTATACACAATAACAAATAACTAAGCTAAAAACCATATCAGAGTGTAGAAAATCCCTACCTCAAGTTTTGAAGAGAATCTGAGATGAAACCCCAAAATCTACGGTGTCAAAACTCAATCTCCACCGTACACAATGAAGCCCTCGAGGTGATAACCAACTTTGGTGAAGAACTTAGGCCTACATCCCAATGGATTTGGAGAAATAAATGAGAGAAGATGACCACTAGAGAGAGAAGCTCTAGACCTGGAAATTTGGAGAGTTTTAGAGAGAGAGAGGGGGCTGCAAAAAGTGATCTGAAACCCTAATTTATGGACTGATATAACAAGGTCACTCGAGCGTGAAATATACTTTCCCATAAGCAATTTCGAATGCATTTTGCATTTTTACTTTCGGCGAGCTGACCGAGTAGCTCGACCCCCAAAGTTGACTGGGGCAAAATCGGGATCGCTACAACCTCCCCCCCTTAAAGAATTTTGTCCTCGAAATTACAAATCATGTTTCAAAACCATGTTTTAGCCAATTTCCAAAATGATTACCAACAAAATATACAATGTTTCCAAGAGTGATACAACACCCACAATATTCCACATTCTCAAAACATATACAACCATCCTAAGAAAATATTTTTGGATTATTTTATTTTATTTTTTAAACAAAGCAAGATAGAAAACGAACAAGCACACACAAAACGACCCAAAAAGAAAAAAAACAAATAGTAACCCAAAAACAAAGAGGAAAAAAAAATACTAAATAAACATGTTAAATCAAGTCAAGCTTTCTTACCCACACTGTTTTAGTATTAATAATGTTGTGGGAATTGCGATTCTTGAGTTGTGTCTTGACGTTGTGGTTCCCTTCCATTTCAACGGGAACCTATTTCAACTTTATTTCCAACCTTCTATTCCAATGTCTAGGCAAATACAAACTCGTTTCATGTTTGGTCTTAAGCAAATCAAAATAAGAAGGTCCAAGTTGATCCTTAATTTCATTACGACCAATGCAATGTTTCTTACCCAAAGAGGTATTAGAATTTCTTCTACTTCTATGAGACACTCTCCCATACAACTCATAACAATAAGGGCAACTATGACCATACATACCACAATGATGACAAAGAAAAATAAGGTTACCTTATTTTCTTTGACCTTACCAACTCTAGGAAGATTGAGAAATCTATCCTCATGTTGAATCGTTTGCTCTTTCTTTCCTTGAGTTTTGGTATCACGAGATGCAGATGCACTTCATTTTTGCTATTTGTCACATCCAAAGCCAATGTCACTCTTATCATAACACATTTGTTAAGAACCAATGATATTGTCCAAAGTCTTTGATTCTTTGTTCCAAAGACAAATGGTATCCATAGCACACTTAAGCTCTTCCTCTTTCTTGACGACTAGCTCTTCCATGGCAACTTGAGACATCTGAAGAGTTTCAATCTTTTCTTCATATGATGCATAGATTTGTTGTAGCTCATTCATCTCTGTCTCACAAGTGAGGAGTTTTGCACAAAGAGTTTGTCAATCACTAGAAATCTTGATGGCTTCATTCCTAGACTTAGAAATCTCCTCCTTTAGTTTGACATTCTCACTTTCAACGCTTTGAGTTTGATAATGAGTTTGTCATTCAATTTTGATACGTTAAGAGATTCCTTATACAACTTTTCATAAGCTTGTTGAAGCTCTTCATCATCACTCCCTAAGGATTCATCATTAGTGACATTCTCAACCGGCCTTTTAGGATGCTCCATTTGTCCTTCAGTTTAGAAAGCCGCCATGAAAGCAAGAAATTGTTCACACCCCTTTTCGCATTGAGTCTCGTTGTCACTTTCATCCTTATCAGACTCTGGTTCATCATCCCAAGTGATAGTAAAAGCTTTCTTCTTCTTCAATCGACTAGGGCATTCTCGAAAAAAGTGGCCAAATCCTTGGCATTCATAGCATTGGACTCTTTAAGAGTTCCCTTGTATGTTTCCTTTCTTCTTCTTGGTTGTAGAATCAATTTTGAGTCTATCTTTGCCTATGGATTTATGAGTTGATTCCAAAAGATCAGGCTTCTTTTTTAGAAAAGACTTTGTGTTTTACAAAAGCATCTCTAATCTTGGAATCAATCTCATAATCCTCATCAAAATCTTTTCTAACTCTATGAGAACTACTAAAAGCAATATCATCTTTTTGTTTCTTTTTGACATTCATATGTGTCTCATAGCTGTAACTTTTGGTTGGAACCGATCGGGTAAGGAACTCAAAAGTTTTCACATAATCTTGGATTCTGGTATTTTTTCCACCTATATTGAAGCTGGAATTTACAATGACACTCAACTTCACATAAAATTCATCAAAGGTTTTCCTATTTTTCAGTGAAAGGTTTTCGAAACTAGACGCGAGCCTTTGATGTTTTGAGCATTTATCCGAAGGAGTGCCCTCATGAATACTTTGTAAGATATCCCAAGTCTCTTTCGCGGCTTTACAATTACAAATACAACTAAACTCTTATGGTGTGACGGCGCAAAAGAGAGAATTAATAGTTTTACTATTCCAACTACTATTTTGGTAATCAGTTGTGTCCCACTTATCAATTGGTTGGGGAAAAGTTACTCCATCAATAATAATCGTTAGTTCGATCCACCCACATATGACAGATTGCAAAACTTTTTCATCAAAAGATTTTAAAAACGCTCTCCGAGCTTTCCAAAATGAATAATTAGATTCATCAAGTAGCGGTGGTCAAACCGTATAATTCATCTCATGAATTGAATCCATTATCACAAATCAAACAAGATCTCACTTCAATAGTTTTGAAAAAAAAAATTAGAGTGACCTGATTTGATACCAATTGAAAAATCTAAAAAACCTCTAGATATTAATTTGTGATTATGTTTCAATTTTAAATAACGAATGACAATCCTAATCAAACAATCAATGACAAACCAACACACGATTTAACATTAAAAAAAAAACCACAATTGGACTCCAATTGTGATATATATATATATATATATATAACATGAACTAAAGCCACAAAACAATCCAGTAAGAAGTCAAAAAGGAATTACACAAGTATACCCTCAATTACCTAGCGAATCCATGCCTAAATTGAACCGACTCCTATGTGCACCTTCCACCACCGTCTTCACCTCAAAATTGTCTTGCCCAACGTTGAATCTACGACGCCAATGTCGAATCCATGACGATGAGCTACTCCGAAATCCACCAAAGATTCAAACCCAAGTTCTCCAGAATCCACAGAAGAACAACTCTCTCTTTTGTAAAGAAAAGAAAATAAACAAACCTCTTGATGATGTTGGTATAAAGTTTATGGACCCATTGATCACTCTTAAATCATCAAGGAAACACTTATAAAGCACCCTCCAATATAAAACACTTTGTATCTTGTTCCTCTCTAAAAATCTAGACGGCCCCAACCCTAAAAACAACAAACCACACACTTTATAGTAAACTGAATCGCGAAAACCGCTTGAGCTCACATTTCACCACTCCAGCGGTGTGAACAAAGGTGGTGCAAAACATATAGGATAACATCTCAAGCAAACACTTCATCGCTCGAGCGAACTCATTAAAACGCATGTCCATCGCTTGAGTCAAGACTCCACACTCAAGCGCATATAAGATGCTCTTAGAAGTTTGGACGCTCTGCAAAAGTACTAGATGATGCTATTCATTGATCGAGTGCACAAATGACCGCTCGAGTGGTCAAATAACTTCAATTGTAATTTTTTTTTTTTGCTTCAGGGGTGCTGCCCCTTGACCCAGCCATGGGGCATTGGCCCCTAAACTCCTGCAAGCAGATCGGGCAACACAACCCCCATACATAGTCAGTGAAGTGGCAAACATGAAAGGATCAGGATCACAAACTCTTCTGCATCTGCACAATTCAGATTAGATTCGCATTTAAACATTCATAGCTTCACTGTAATAAAAGAGCAAATAGAATTATAACTAAAAAGAATTTTGTCAAACGAGATTGCCAATAACAAAAACTTAACACAATTAATAATTTATTCAATAATATTACATATAATCCAATCAAAATAATAATAATATTACATATAATAAGATACTCAATTTATATCGAAATCCAAATGAAAATTATCGATTATTTGGCAACAATTTCAAAATATAAAACATAGTTAGGAATAATTGTAAAATACATATATTTGTGAGACTTTTATAGTTAAAACAATATCAATTTATTAACATTTTTTCCATTTATAATTTGAGAGTTGTTTAAAATTTTCATGACGCCACAAATGAAAAGGCAATGTAGATATTACTGCGTTCCACATGAATTATGTTTGATTCTAAAAAATAGCAAGAGATTAAAAGTCTTAGTTAATCCTATGCTTTGATTTTGAAGATATTTAAAATATTATTGAATAAATAGTGATTTTTCAATATACCTATTTTATAAGTATTTGACACAAAATATAAACATAAATTTTATCATTTTGATACATATTGCACTGTTTTAAAAATAATTGATTTTAAGAGACTCATGTCAAATTCGTTCCATTTTGCTTTCTTTTCCTTTTGTGCAGATTTCTTTTGCAAGCGAAGCCAACCGTTTAAAAAATTCAAATAATAAAGCTATACATACCAATTAGTGTATCAGTTAGCACTAATAGATAATGTGGCATAATTTTATTGGCTTTGAGTTTTTGTAGTTTGTATAATGAGTGGGGTCCATTATTTTGAAATTGCATTAATATAGCATATGTTGGTACATTAATTGGTATAGTAATTGGTTTGTGAAGCACCAATGAAATTCAAATGGTAGGAAAAACAAGGAAAGTAAAGGATGCACAAAATCCCTCAAACATGTACATTTTGAATTTGAAATTTTAGGGACTTAAAAGCTTGAATTTGAAAATTCGAATTTCAAATTTTGGCAAAAATGATTTGAATTTCTAAAATTCTTTCAAAAATTTTGAAAAAATTCAAATGTTTTTTTGTCTAAAAAATATAAGATAAATTACAAATACACCCTTAAGGTATTTGAGCCTAGCTCAAATACAATTGAGCCTAGCATTCCACAATTGAGCCTAGCTCAATCCAACGGCATTGGTGGCATGTGTGTGGTGAATTTTGGATCCAACCAACTTTGTTCATAACTTTCCACCTTACAAAACTTTGGTGTCCTTTGGGCCCAATCCAAAGTCCCAGCCTCAAGGTTTATATATTCATATAAAACCTTTTACCTTTCTTATAGGCGACAAGCACATTTCACAAATATGTAGGAAACCCACCAAAAATCATTTTCACGAAACTCAAATGCACGTTGAATTTCCATTCACCATTAAATGATTTTGGACAACCAAATACATGATTTTATTTACTACTGACATAGAACACATTACCCCTTGGATGCGTACGTCCCACCTTAATTTAAGCTTAAAGTTAGCAAAAAATAAGGTTTCACAAAACTATTTTCCAACACTTTTGACTATAAAAGAAGCCTTTTGATAAAAATAAAATATGGCAATCAAGTGAAGAAAAGAAAAATATGTGATATTATAAGAGCTCTAAAAAAATATTGAGTTGTGTATTTTTATTTTTATTTTTTTGACAAAAAATTTATTGAGAATTTAAGCTTTTATTGTAAAAGGATCTTCTATTCTTTATATTCTTTTTCTTGTAAAAGATAATTATATTTTTATGAGTGGTTTTTAGGACAAAATCACTTGAGTTTGGCGTGATTAGCACTAAAGTCAAAACTAGTTGGTTGGAGTGATGGAGTTCATCAATTGTTGGTAAGGTTCACTAGCACTTGTAAAGCTAGGGGTGTATTACTGTTTAAAGAATAGCGGATAAATTTCTGAGAAGAATACTTGGAGATTGGTTGTAGTCTTGGGTTAAGCCAAACCATTATAAATTGATGAGTTTGCTTTCTCTTCCTTCTGCTCAATTCATTTTTTATTACTCTCATTTATATTGTTTCATATTTTATTTATTTATTTATCATTTGGATTAAAAATTTAATTTATTAACCTCATCTAAATTGCTTCATATTTTTATTTATTTATTATTTGGGTTAAAATTTCAATTTAGGAGTAATTATTTAGAAACTCAACTATGATAAGTGTAACGACCTAAAAATATATTCTTAATTTACAGTGTTAAAAAATGATTGATCTAATTTTAATATAATGTAAACCATTAGATAGTACATTCTACACTTCAAAAAAAAAAAAAGAATCTCTTTCCCATTGAACTACTCAAGTGATTACAACATTGTTCAACTTACATACACAAAATATATTATAGCTCAATAAGCTAGAGTTCATAAAATAAAAGTCGTAATGGTGTACACCTTCGCAAGGATTTCCCTTGGTTATGTAAAAGTTAGACTTCAGTCCCAACACAAATATAGCACCCAGAGCTTCAACATTTACCAACCAAAGAGCCTTTGTGCTCCCATCCAAAAATACACCTGTAGACCGCCCGAACTCCGCTCCGCGCGCGAGGGCGCGAATTGTAGTTCTAGCTACTACAGTTCAGACTCCTGTCACGGTTCTGAATCTAATCTCACAAAGTGCAATGTAAGACTGATAAATCACCAAAGAGTCCAAATCCAGCAAATCGTTTTGGAAAATCGATTTTAATCAAAAAGCGCCAAACATGGACTGCTTTGCTAGATTTCAGAGTCGCCACCTAAATATTTTGTTTTTGGGAAATTTAAGAAACCCTGACTCGTGCCTAAGGCCACGTGTCTGTCATCACCAAAGTTGCCTCGGCTCGGGAACTTGGGTACGAGAGGGGAAGGTCCTGAAATGAGCACCCCCGCTTGCCCGATCAAAGATCGACCTCTACTAATATCATATGTTGTTTTTGAAAACACATGTGTTCTTATTTCGATTATTAGCTAGCTTACTATGTGATGCGCACAGCACACAAAAATAGACTCAATCGCTCAAGTTGGAACAAAATATCTCATGTTCGTTTGTTTGAAAATGGTTTGAAAGTGGTACTCGCAAGTAGGCTAAGTCGCGGATTTGCCACCCTCAAGTGGGCTTGGAAAACAACATGATTTTGCCACTCTCAAGCGGGCTTAAAACGCACATTTCGATGAATTGTTCCAATTCAAGCAATGAAGCCTTCATCCACAAGCATTCATGCAGTTATAACAGTTAAGCAAATAGCCTCATGGCAACCATGCTATCATGACATGCATGCAAGGATGCTAAAGCATAAACACTTACGGTGTACTCCGAGCCAAAACAAAAGCTAGTTAGTAATCATGTATGATCCTAGCTATGTTCAAGATGCCTAATGCAACGCATGCAATAATGCAACTAAATAGGCTCGGCTATCTAAGATGGCATATGAATGCGACACTTCGATACATGTATTCAAATAGGTATTGAAATACAATGCAGTTTGAATGATGCGCCGAGCCCCGTGCATGCAATACAAATGAATGATGCACGCATGCAAGCATAAGTATGCTAATTGAAATATGCCCTAAACTAACCATCAAAAGCTGATAAGTAAAAGAGAGAAAGACGTGGGGTTGGAAGACATGCATCACACACATGTACACTTATTACAACATTGTGCCCTCTCGACAGAGGGTCCGAATAATAAGCTAAGCTAATCTAAGCTAAACTACTTATTACAAGTAAACTAATTAACTAACTCTAGCTAATTAATTATTACAACACAAATGAATTTAAACAACTAGCTAATCTAAGCTAATTAAATACAAACCAAATTAATTAATTAAACACTTAACTAATTAATTACAAAATAACTAAGCTAATGAACTAGTTTAGCTAAGAAATTTAAACAAATGGCCTCAAGAAGCGAGGGGGGATATGCATGCTTGGTCGCGTCCTCTCGGAAATCCACTACCTTGCCTCTAAATGCCTCTGTTTGCACTCTTTTGGACTTCTGAACATTATGCCAACTTCCAAAATGCTTTTATCTGATCTCAAGAACACTCTGAGAGCTCATCGACCAGAGATGGTTTCCATCGTCCAGTAATGATGGTCGGTCGGCTGGATTTGGTGGCCGGTCGGCTGGGAGATGTGGCCGGTCGGCCACTACTTCCCTGAATTTCCTCCTTTTGCTGCAACAGAGCACAAACAGAGGCATGGCAGTGTATTTGCAAGGGAATGTGTGTGCCACCACACTCCTTATCATATCTCAAGCTCAAAGGAGTGTGGTACTCCACTCTCGGACCATCAACCAAGCATCACAATGCACGATAGCCGAGAAGCCAAGTTTGTACAAGTTGATGAATGCATAAACAAGACTCGATGAACCTCCACCCTATCATGCACGATCAAGGGTGTCAGTGACTAAGAAATGGGGCACGTTTTATCACTTCAAGTATGAAACGTCTCTTATTTCTTGTGTTTGGATTAACGTACGATCCAAACACATACAATGCAACACAAACATGTTATCTTGGCATGTTTTACTTTGATTCATTTTGTTTACTCATTTTAGATTACCAATAAGTCCTTTAACCAGTTAAGTCCAAAAGTGAGAGTCCTCTAATTTTGAAAGAGGATCTAAGCCACAAGCACCTTGAGCATGAAAGAAGCCTCATGCTTTTGGTTAGTAGAAACCCTCAAGAGGAGGCTAAAACCATTAGGCATGAGAGCCTCAATTCTATGGTCAAGCCAACAAGGGGATTAAGATCTCTTTCAAAGTGATACAACAAATGAAAGATGGCATGCGATGATATACATTCCCGCACTGAAATAGTATTCTAAATGACACCAAAACATGAAAACGATGCATGCAAGATATGCTTAGAGCTACGAACGCCAAAGCTAGTGAAGTGCATTACACTAGAAGCATGCCATACAATGCTCAAATGATTAAATCAACCCAAAACAGAGCTATAGCAGGCCAAAATAGTAGCTAAAATGAATCGAGAAGATAGCATGAAAAGCAAGAAAATGATATTCATGCGTTGGCTCATAAACGAGGCATAAGTCTCAACTCTTAAAAGCACTTAAAGAGCGATATATAGGAGTGTATGATGGAAGTATATGCTCTGAAATACCGTGCCAAATGATTCCATATCATGCGCATAGCTCGAAGAAAGCATGTCAAGAGGCTTGAAACACAAAGCTAGTCAAGGGCTTTACACTACAACCATACTAAGTAATGCTCCAATGGCCTCAACCATTCAAAACAGACCTAAGGCAGGTCAAAATAGCAGCAAAAACATGCTAGACTCGCAGCATAGATGGCAAGAAAGATACGCTCATGTATTAGCTCACAAACAAGGCATAATGGCACAACTCTTAAACACAATTAAAAAGTGATAAATATGAGAGTATGGCAAAGATATAAGCTCTGAAATACCATGCCAAGGCATGCAAACATCACAAGTATAGCATGGTAGTGGCCTCAAAACTCAAGACTAGTGAAACCATTTACACTATAGCTATACAAAGCAAGACCCAAAGGGCCAAGAACACCCAAAACAGTCCTAAAGCATGTCAAAATAATGCTAAAACATGTATGGAGTATAGCCAAGACAAGCTAGCATGAAGGGCCCAAACACCAAGTACGCTAGGCTAATGAACAAGATTGCACTACAAGTACATGAAGCATGCAAGAGGTGACCAAACCAGCCAAAATCAGAGTTAAAGCATGCCCAAACAGTCACAAAAACATGCTCAAACTAAGCCTCAAGAAGGGAGAAATACATACTCATTTGATAGGGCAACAACACATGCTAACAAGCCAAGAGGAGGGGGGACCACCCCCTCCTATTTTGAGCCTCAAAACAAGTTTTCCACCACTAAAATTCCTCTGGAATTTAGTGGTTTTAATTCCAAAAAGAGATTGTTTGAGAAGCTTGGAAGATAGCTCAAAAGGCCTTACAAGCCAAAGAGCAAAAAGGAGAACAACCCCCCTAGCCAAACAAGGCATAAAGCAATACTTTTAGGACTGAAAAACAGAGGAAAAAAAGTGGTTTTTTTAGTTCAACACCACCCCCAAAAACAGCCCCAAAGTAGTTGAAAACTATGGCAAAAAAGAGTGCACAAAGAGCTTAAAAGGGATAAGAGGTTACCTTTGAAGCACAGTAGCAAATCAGCCTCTTTTCTGAGCCAAACAACCTTCCAACAGTCCAAAAATGGGTTCCAAGGGACCTCAGCCCAACGACATGCAACTTTGATGAAGGAAGTGTATGCAAATATGTAAAGAATTCTCACTTTCAAGCCTAAAACAAGAGGAGAGATGGAGAATTCTAGAGAGAGGGGAAGATTTGCTCACAAAGCTTCTAGAGAGAGAGGATTCTAGAGTGAGAAGCTCTCAAATTTTCTCTAAGCCTTTTCAAATGTTCTAACCCTCTTGAATATGAGATATAAGGCTCTCATATATAGCAAAATATCAACTTTGGTCGAAATATCTGAGCTAGGACAGGTGGCACAACCTGGAAACAACTGGAGGACAAAATATCTTCAAAAATTCTGAGTTTGGGTCACTCTTGGCCGGCCGGCCATCTTTGGTGCCGACCTGCTACTTGTGATGGCTGATCGGCCATCTCCATGGCCGATTGTGCACATTTGTGGTCGATAGGACATTCTGCTTTGCAGGTCCAACTTCAAACGGGCATAACTCCTTCATATAGACTCCTTTTCAGGTCATTCTTGTGTCCAAATTGAAGCCCCAGAAGTAAACTTTCCAATGGTGGCAGCATTTCATAACAATTCAAACTTTGTAAAAAGTTATGCCTATTGTGGTGAAGCCGCTTAGTTTCGGTCCAACCGGAATGATACCCAACTTCAACCAATCATATCTCCCCCATCCGGACTCGTCTTTAGGAGATTCTTGAGTTCAAAATGAAGCCCTGAAAGTCTTATTTCCAACAGTGGTGGCCTCATAGCTGAAATACAAGGGTGCAAATAGATAGGCCTGATTTAACGAAGGCCGCTCGACTCTCTCTTAGCGATTCTTGCCCATCTTCTTCTCCGACTTGGTTTCTTCTCTCTTCTCCTCTTTTCCTCAACTCTAAACCCCTAAACAAGATGTTTTGAAAGATTTTTCAAAGATTTCATCTCTCTTTCGTTCATTTCCACTCTGTCCTGACTCGGTTTACCGAAAAGCGCAACATTTGACAAAATGCGAGCCTCGGAACATCGTAGAAACCTTTTTCAAAATATTTTGAAAGAGAGGGTTTTAAGATCTAAAATATTTTTGGTCCAAAAATGGGGTGTGAGCTTTGGATTTGACTCTCTCCTTGCCTGAGAAATCGAACCTTTGCACTGCACACCTTTCACCACTAAGTAAACAATCAGTAGCGCCCAAGTCTTAAGGGCGGTCAAAAACGGGGTGTCTACAACACCCAATGCCAAAATCACTTTGGTGGAATTACCGCATCATTTCCCGACAGGTTGTTAGTGTTGGGGTGAGTTATTGCCAACTAGGAAATACCATTAACAAGATATATAATTAATCATGATGCATATGATCATGCCATGTAAGAGATGAGAAAAGTCAAGTCTTTTCCTAATTAAAACCATGATGCCAAATACGTGAAGCCAATAACATGTTTTAACCAAAACATAGGGTGTAAATATGTTGTAACATCACAAGCAAAAGCCACAAACCACATAAATATATATACACATATTTATATTGAAAATAATCCCATATTCGTTGACTCTAATAACGACGCGGTGTTGGGCACCCAAAACCTTTTTCCTTCTACATTTGCCGACTTCTAAAACGGTGGGCTCATGGACACCCAAAAACCTTTATTTTTTTCACATTTGCGAACTCTAAAAATGGCAAGATTGTGGACTTAATTTCACTAGAAGTCCCTGGCAACGATGCCAAAATTTAATGTTACATTCTTATTTTAATTTTTAGTTTAGGATTTTATGTTTTCGTGTTGCTAAGCGTGTAGAGTTTTTGCAACGGGAGCTATCATTGAAGTGAAAGTGGAGCAGAATCGAGCTTTAAAAACAAACTGCAGCACTAAAGTGCTAAAAAAAAAGAAAAAAGAAGCAAATACTCGCAAGCAAAGCACCAAAGTGCCAAAAATAGAGAGCTCAAGTGGAGATTAGAGACAACGGTTTACACGTCAAGCATCCGCAGTAAAGCGTTTTCGTTAAACCGCCGTGAGCATTTTCCCCTTTGGTATTTTGCTTTCATAACTTAGTCCACAAGAGTCGAAACTTAGTGTGTGTGTGTGTGTGTGTGAGTGGTGTATGCATGGATGCCATTCTTGCCACCCTAAATTGTGGAGTTTGGACCTTGAACTATAAAAGACTCTTAGGAACCTTAGAGCCTCTTCCCGTGTCCTTAGGCTTGAATATCCATATCCATACTTCGAACCATTAGAGATGGGAAACGCGAATGTCCCAAATGGGCCTAACCAGACCCTTAAGGATTACTTCACACCCACTGTATATACATCACCATCATGCATTTAGTTATCCGATACCACCGTTGCTCATTTTGAGATTAAGTCTAGTACCATCTAAATGCTTCCATCATTCTACGGACTAGCTCATGATGACCCTTAAAAACATCTGGATTAATTTCTAGAAATTTGCTTTACAGTGAGGATCCAAAATTTCACCAATGAGGCCTTAATGTTGTGATTGTTCCCATTTTCACTGAAGGACAAAGCCAAACATTGGCTGAACTCCTTACTAACTAATTCTGTCACAACATGGAACCAATTACTGCAGAAGTTTTTAGAGAAGTACTTTCTCATTGGTAAGATCAAATAACTCAAGTGAGCAATCACTAATTTTGCTCAAATTAATGGTGAACAATTTCATGAAACATGGGAAAGCCTTCGTGGCCTTCTCCAACATTATGTAGACTTGACTTTCTCCGCGCCCCCTTTCGGAGAGCTCAAATTGGTCCTACAGTTCGAACTTCTGTCACGGTTCTGAATCTAATCTCACAAACGGCAATGTGAGACTGATAAACACCAAAGAGTCCAATCTGGCAAATTATTTTGAAAAATCAGATTTTAGATCAAATAATGCCAAAACTGGACTACTTTTCCAGATTACAGGGTCGCCACCTAAATATTTTGATTTTGGGAAATTTAGGAAACCCCGACTCGTGCCAAAGGCCACATGTCTGTCATCACCAAAGTTGCCTCGGCTCAATAACTTGGGTACGAGAGGGGAAGGTCCTGAAATGAGCACCCCCGCTCGCCCGCCCGATCAAAAATCGGCCTCTACTATCATGATATGTTGTCTTATAAACCTCATGTGTTCTTATTCCGGTTATTAGCTAACATTACTATGTTACGCACACAAGTAAGTATAGACTAAGTAGCGAGAATTGGAATGAATTCAACTCATATTTGCTTTTGAAAATGGTATGAAAATGCCACCCTCATGTGGACTAAAACGCAGATTTGCCATCAAACATGATGGGCTTAAAACATGATTTGCCACTTCGCAAATTGGGCTTAAAACTCACAATCGTTGAATTGTCTCAATTCAAACAACAAAGCCTCCATCCACAGACATTCATACAATTTAGCATTTAAGCACATAGCCTTATGGCAAGCATGTGAAACATGGCAACACTCACACTCATGCAAGTATGCTAAAGCGTAAAACTTACAGTGTACTCCAAGCCAAAACAAAAGATAGTTAGAAATATGCATGATCCTAACTATACAAAATGCCTAATACAACACATGCAATAATGCAATTAATAGGCTCGGCTACTAATATGGCATATGATACAATTTCATAACATGCTGTGAAACACGTATTCAAATAAGTATTGAAATACAATGCAGTTTGAATGATGCGCAGCCTCGGTGCATACAAGACAAATGAATGATGCAAACATGCGAGCATAAGGTATGCTAATCAAAGCGTGCCCTAATCTAACCATCGAAAGTGGTTAAATAAAAGGGAGAAAGACGTGGGGTTGGAAGACATGCACACACACACGCACACTTATTACAACATTGCGCCCTCGCGAAGGAGGGTCCGAATGAATAAGCTAAGCTACACTAAGTTAAGCTAATAATTACAAAACGAAACTAATTAACTATTCTAAGCTAATTAAGTATTACAACACAATTGAATAACTAGCTATGCTAAGCTAATTAAAATATTACAAAACAATTTAAACTTGAATAATTACAACACTTGCATTGATCAGCTACAACTGGCTAATAAAGCAATAAAGTGGCCTCGCGAGCAAGGGAGACATGCATGCTCGGTTGGCTTTCTCCCAAAAATCCATCGCCTTGCCTTCGGCTGCCTCTGTTTGCATCTTCTCTATTTTCTGAATATTGAACCAACTTCCAGACTACTACTGCTCCAAAACGGGAACACTTTTGCATTAAAATGGACTGGTGGCCAGTCGGCCACCTTAACTGGCCGGTCGGCTACCTCAAGTGGCCGGTCGGCCACCCTTTTTTCCAGGCTTCTGGTTTTGTTGCAACAGAAAGCAACAGAGGCAAAGCAATGCATCTTTTAAGGAATGTGTGTACTGCCACCCTCCTTATCATTTCTCAAGTTCAAAAGAGTATGGCACTTGGCTCTCAAGCCACCAATCAAGAATTTTCATGCATGATGGCCAAAGAACCAAGCTTGTACAAGCTTAATGAATACGCACATAAGACTTAAAGGACCATCACCCTATCATGCATGATCAAGGGCAACGATGACCAAGAAATGTGACACGTTTCATTAATTCGAGTATGAAACATCCCATATTTCTTGTGTTTGGATTAACATCTGATCCAAACACATGCAATGCAATACAACATGCTTTTCTTGTCCATGTTTTACTTGGTTCATTTTGTTTACACATTTTAGATTACCGATTAGTCCTTTAACCGATTAAGTCCAAAGTGAAAGTCCTCTAATGAGAGACAGGTCAACCAAAGGATGGTTTAAGACATGAGAGAGATCATGCCTTTGGTTAGGAGGAACCCTCAAAAGAGGGTTAAAACCATTGAGCACAAGCTCTATCTCAAGCTTAAACACAACCCTAAGGTTAACCAACCCTCAAAAAAAATGAAAAGTGAAGAAATGAGGGAGGTGGCAGCTATTTCAATGCTGAAATGGCATGAAAAATGATATTACAACATGCAAGCAACTCATGCACAACATGCTAAGAGCCAAAAGCACTAAACTAGTGAAGAGCACTACACTAGAGGCATTCAATACAAAGCTCAATTGACCAAACCAGCTCTGGACAGAGCTTGAACATGCCAAAACAGTGGCTAAATCATGCTGGGATTGAGGTACAAAAGGCTAGACAACATGCTCATGTGTTAGCTCACAAACAAGGCTCAAAACACAACTCTCAAAAGCAATGAAAGAGTGATATAAGTGAGAGTGTGATAGAGGTATATGCACTAAAATCACATGTTAAATGATGCTACAACATGCAATTATCTCAAGCAAAGCATGTTAGAGGCCTTAAAATACAAAGCTAGTGAAGGCATATGCGCCATAGCTATACAAAACATGAGCCATATAGTCAAAGTAGCCCAAAACAGAGCTAAACTAGGCTAAATCAGTAACTAAAACATGCTAAGATCAAGTCACAAAAAGGAAGAAAAACATGCTCACATGCTAGGCTATCTACACTTGCAAACAAGACACAAGGAGGGGAGGCCACCCCCTCTTATTTTGGACCTCAAAACATACTTTTTGCCACTGAAATTTCCCTGGAATTCAGTAGTGAAAAGAGCCCAAAAAGTTGTTTCAGAAGGCTTTGAAAAGTAGCACAAAAGGCTTCACAAGCCAAAAAGCAAAAGAGAAGACAACCCCCCTAACTTAACAAGACTCAAACCATCATTTTAAAACCTTAAAAACAGAGTTTTTTTGAGGTTAAAACCAGCCTCAAAATAGCATGCAAAGGTAGCCAAACAAGTAACTAAAACAAAGCTTAAAAGGGGTAAGCTTATGTAGACGTCCCCGAACGCCCCGGGAGGGTTAGCTCCCGTTCTGTTCATTTGGGGTCACTACAGCTCGGACTCTTAAATGTCACGATTCCTAATCTGAACCAAAGAGTCCAAATCCGGCAAATCATTTTGAGAAACTGATTTTTTTTTGAAAAAAGTAGTGCCAAATATGGACTGCTTTGCCAGATACAGAGTCGCCACCTAAATATTTTATTTTGGGAAATTTAGGAAACCCTGACTCGGTGCCAAGAGGCCACGTGTCCGTCATCACCAAAGTTACCTCGGCTCGGGAACTTGGGTACGATTGGGGAAGGTCACTTCGCGAGCACCCCCGCTCGCCCAGTCATAGACCGACCTCTACTAACCATGATATCAATTTTTGAAAACATTGCGAGTTCTTATTCCGGTTATTAGCCTAGGTTACTATGTGATGCTCACAGCATATAAGTATAGACCGGGTCGCCCGAATTGGAACAAAACATTTCATGCTTGTTTATTTGAAAGATTTGCTACCCGCAGGTAGGCTTTAAAAACCATTTGATGATTTATTCAATTTAAGTAACCCAACCTTCACCCACAGGCATTCAGGCAGTTATATAAGATAAGCAAATAGCCTCATGGTAAGCATGCTACCATGGCAGTCACTCACACACATGCAAGGATGCTAAACATAAAGCTTACCGAGTACTCCAAGCAAAATAGGAATTCATTAGAAATCATGCATGATCCTAACTATACAGAAGCCTAATGCAACACATGCAAAATGCAACTATAGCAGGCTCGGCTATTCTAAAATGGTATATGAAATGCTACAACTAGCATGTATTCAGTTTGGAATTGAAAGTACAATGCAGTTAATATGATGCGCCGAGCCCGGTGCATGCAATACAGATGAATGATGCAAACATGCTGTCATACGTATCGCAATTTAAATATGCCCTAATCTAATCATCATAAGCAGATAAATAAAGGGGAAGAAAGACGTGGGGTGGAAGACATACATCACACCTCACGCACACTTATTACAGTTGTGCCCTCACTCGGAGGGTCCGAATATAATACAGTCCCGAAAAAAGAATATACAGCCAATTTACAAATTCCTAATTAATTAAAGAATTAACTAAGAAAACAAGTAAAACTGGCATGCAAGCCAGGGACTGCCTTGCTTCTAGTGGATGATGCATGTCCGGATTGTCTTGCGCGGAAATCCACCGGAATGCCCAAATTAGCCTCTGTTTACACCTGTTCTTGAAATGCGTGCCAAGCCCCAAAAAAGTTGCTGATTCTTCATTTTGCTGCAACAGAGAGCAGGAAAGGGGCATAGCAATGTATTTGCACAGATATATGCATGTCTCGATACTCGTGCCACCAATCACGCATACTGAGGCATGATGGCCGAGGAGTCGAAATGCACAACTCAATATAGGATGAATGCACATAAAACTACAGCTAAAACCTAACTCCATCATGGATGATCCGGAGTGTCGGTGACTGGGGAATTGAGACTCATTTCGTCACTCGGAGTACGAAATGTACCTCGTTTCCCGTGCCCGGACTAACTCCTATTCCGGACACGATGCAATATGCATGATATGCATGAAATGCAACTAAGATACAATCCTAACATACACAATGCTATGGAATGACATGCCTCGAAATACGTGCACATGGGCGCGCAAACCGAGAAAATGACAGAATGTAATCTCAGATACAATCTAGTATGTATTATGCTATGAAAATGAGGTGCCTCGAAATGCGTGCACACGGGCACGCAAACTCAGGCAATGGTAGAATGCTATGAAATGACATGGGAACATGATATGGGCTTATACCAACATGAGTGAGCCTCAGCCATACTCACATAGGATGCCGGCGGATAAAAAAAGGGGGGTGCCTCGAAATGCTTGCACACGGGCACGCAAACCGAGGCAATGATGGAATGCGATGAAATGACATGAAAATGACAAATGGGCTTATACCAACATGAGTGAGCCTCAGCCACACTCACATAGGATGCCGGCGGATAAAAAAAGAGTGCCTCGAAATGCGTGCACACTGGCACGCAAACCGAGGCAATGGTAGAATGTGATGGAATAACATGAAAATGGCATGCAATCATGGTAATGGAATTTCAGCACTAAAATACGGGGGGAAACAGTCCCGAAATGAGGCGAAATGACATGAAATGCAAGGAAACG
>NW_021026544.1:208536-229217 GCF_004153795.1 Camellia sinensis
TCACTTAAGTGGCTAACCCTGTTTGAGCATCCATGACACACTTGCTTCATTGATCCTCTTATATGTCATAATTTTGCATGCTATTTTCGACCCATGAGTAATCTGTTTTTGAGCATGTTGTAAACTGATATTAGTCTTATTTTGAGCCCCTCTTCGAATATTGAAGAAGGGCCCAACCATTTGGGACTTCCATGTTATACACCTACCTTTATACCCTCTTTTCTTCCCCATTCTTGCATGCAATGGCAGCCTATCATACTTTGTTTTTGGCCATTTTACAGTTCTGAAAAAGTACTTATTTTGGTCCAACGTCATGTTTCATTAGGTCCTTTCATGGTTTGTGGGCTCCATAGTTCATTTCATGTTAATCCCTCTTTTATTCCCCATTCTTGCATGTTTAGTTAGCCTACCATGCTTTTTTTTTGGCCATTAACAGTTCTAGAAAAGTGCTTATTTTGTCCATTCTAATGTTTTGTTAAGGTCTTTGGCTTTTTGGTGATTATTTTGCATACCTCATGTTATAGCCACTTTTGAGCCTTATTTTGCATCAACATTTCTATCATGTTTGTATACTGATTTTTGGCTGCCATATACTGTAAATATTCATTTTTTTCATCCCTCTTCAGTTTGTAGAAGAAAATTTTTCAGTTTTGGGTTTTGCTTATATCACTTGCTTCATTACCCCCCTTGTTGGCCCCTATTCTTGCATGCTATTTTTGCCATACCTATGCTGCTGTTTGGCCTTGTTTATAACGTTGAAAGTGCTTTTTTTGGGACTGTCTGCTTCTGTCTTTGCATGCAAATGTCCCATATGTGCATGTTTGCATAGTAAGGTCATTTTCGGGTGCCTAAATTCGCATTCGGGACAATTCCATGCATTTCATGTCATTCGCCTCATTTCGGGACTGTTTCCCCCCGTATTTTAGTGCTGAAATCCATTAACCATGATTGCATGCATTTTCATGTTATTCCATCACATTAGCCATTGCTCGGTTTGCGTGCCAGGTGTGCACGCATTTCGAGGCACTTCTTTTTTTATCCGCCGGCATCCTATGTGAGTGTGCTTGAGGCTACTCATGTTGGTATATAGCCCATTTGTCATTTCCATGTCATTCCTCACATTCCGCTCATGCCTCGGTTTGCGTGCCATGTGCACGCATTTCAAGCACTCATTTTTTATCCGCCGGCATCCTATGTGAGTGTGGCTGAGGCTCACTCATGTTGGTATAAGCCGCATTTGTCATTTTCATGTCATTTCATCGCATTCCATCATTGCCTCGTTTGCGTGCCCGTGTGCAAGCATTTCGAGGCACCCCCCTTTTTTTATCCGCGCATCCTATGTGAGTATGGCTGAGGCTCACTCATGTTGGTATAAGCCATATCATGTTCCCATGTCATTTCATAGCATTCTAACCATTGCCTGAGTTTGCGTGCCCGTGTGCACGCATTTCGAGGCACCTCATTTTCCATACAATATCACTAAGATTGTATCTGAGATTACATTCTGTCATTTTTCGGTTTTGCGCGCCCCATGTGCCGACGTATTTCGAGCATGTCATTTCCATAGCATTGTGTATGTTAGGATTGTTATCTTAGTTGCATTTCATGCATATCATGCAATATTGCATCGTGTCCGGAATAGAGTTAGTCCGGGCACGGAAACGAGTACATTTCGTACTCCATGACGAAATGAGTCTCAATTCCCCAGTCACCGACACTCCGGATCACATGATGGAGTAGTTTAGCTGTAGTTTTATGTGCATTCATCCTATATTGAGTTGTGCAATTTCGACTCCTCGTCATCATGCCTCAGTATGCGTGATTGGGTGGCACGAGTATCGAGACATG
The DNA here is from genome assembly GCF_004153795.1 of Camellia sinensis. Lineage (NCBI taxonomy): Eukaryota > Viridiplantae > Streptophyta > Magnoliopsida > Ericales > Theaceae > Camellia > Camellia sinensis. Next base: position 210,385 of record NW_021026544.1, read on the forward strand.
CATATAATCTGTGCAAATACATTGCTATCCCCTTTCCTGCTCTCTTGGCATTAAGAAGAAGTCAGCAACCTTTTGGGTTGGACGCATTTCAAAACAGGTGTAACAGAGGCTTAATTTGCTTCGGATTGTAAAACATTGCTACAGGCTAAGCTTCGTGATTTCCGCAAAGACACCCGGACATCATCATCCATCAGAAGACAAGGCAGTCCCTGGCTTTGCACGCCAGTTTATTTGCTTTCTTAGTTAATTCATTAATTATTAGGATTTTTGTAATATTTGACTGTAAATTCTTTATTCGGGACTGTATATTTATTCGGACCCTCCGAAGTGGCACAACTGTAATAAGTGTGCGTGAGTGTGATGTATGTCTTCCAACCCCACGTCTTTCTTCCCTTTTATTATCTGCTTATGATGATTAGATTAGGGCATATTTAATTAGCATACATTATGACAGCATGTTTGCATCATTCATTTGTTTGCATGCACCGGGCTCGGCGCATCATATTAACTGCATTGTACTTTCAATTCCAAACTGAATACATGCTAGTTGTAGCATTCATTATACCATTTTAGAATAGCGAGCCTGCTAAAGTTGCATTTTGCATGTGTTGCATTAGGCATTCTGTATAGTTAGGATCATGAATGATTTCTAATGAATTCCTATTTTGCTTGGAGTACTCGGTAAGCTTTATGCTTTAGCATCCTTGCATGTGTGTGAGTGACTGCCATGATAGCATGCTTACCATGAGGCTATATGCTTTATCTGATAATAATGCCTGACACTGTGGGTGAAGGTTGGGTTACTTAAATTGAATAAATCATCAAATGTTTTAAAGGCCTACTGCGGGTAGCAAACCACTTTCAAAACAAGCAGAATGTTTCTTCCAATTCAAGGCGACTCGGTCTATATTTTGTATGTTGTGCGCATCACTTGTACCTAGGCTAAAAACCGAATAAGAACTCACAAGTTTTCAAACTAATCATCATGGTTAGTAGAGGCCGTCTATGACCGGGCGAGGGGGTGCTTCACGAAGTGACCTTCCCCAATCGTACCCAAGTTCCCCAGCCAGGCAACTTTGGTGATTACGGACACGTGGCCTTTTGGCACCGAGTCAGGGTTTCCTAAATTCCCAAAATAAAAATATTTAGGTGGCGACTCTGTATCTAGCAAAGCCAGTCCATGTTGGCACTACTTTTCAAAAAAAAAACTCGTTTCTCAAAATGATTTGCCAGATTTGGACTCTTTGGTTCAGATTAGGAATCGTGACATTTAAGAGTCCGAGCTGTAGTGACCCCAAATGAACAGGAACGGGAGCTAACCCTCCCGGGCGTTCGGGGACGTCTACATAAGCTTACCCCTTTTAAGCTTTGTTTAAGTTACTTGTTTGCACCTTTGCATGCTATTTTGAGGCTGTTTTAACCTCAAAAAAACTCTGTTTTAAGGTTTTTAAAATGAATGGTTTAGTCTTGTTAAGTTAGGGGGTTGTCTTCTCTTTTGCTTTTTGGCTTGTGAAGCCTTTTGGTGCTACTTTTCAAAGCCTTCTGAAACAACTTTTTGGGCCTTTTACTACTGAATTCCAGGGAAATTTCAGTGGCAAAAAGTATTTTTGAGGTCAAAATAAGAGGGTGGCTCCCCTCCTGTGTCTTGTTTGCAGTGTAGATAGCCTAGCATGTGAGCATGTTTTTCTTCCTTTTGTGACTTGATTCTTAGCATGTTTAGTTACTGATTTAGCCTAGTTTAGCTCTGTTTTTGGGCTACTTTGACTATATGGCTCATGTTTGTATAGCATGCGCCATATGCCTTCACTAGCTTTGTATTTTAAGGGCCTCTAACATGTGTCTGCTTGAGATAATTGCATGTGTAGCAATCATTAACATGTGATTTTAGTGCATATACTCTATCACCACACTCACTTTATATCACTCTTTCATTGCTTTTGAGAGTTGTGTTTTGAGCCTTGTTTGTGAGCAACACATGAGCATGTTGTCTAGCCTTTTGTACCTCAATCCCAGCATGATTTAGCCACTGTTTTGGCATGTTCAGCTCTGTCTAGAGCTGGTTTGGTCAATTGAGCTTTGTATTGAATGCCTCTAGTGTAGTGCTCTCACTAGTTTAGTGCTTTTGGCTCTTAGCATGTTGTGCACTGAGTTGCTTGCATGTTGTAATATCATTTTTCATGCCATTTCAGCATTGAAATAGCTGCCACCTCCTCATCTTTCACTTTTTCATTTGTTTTGAGGGTTGGTTAACCTAGGGTTGTGTTTAAGCTTGAGATAGAGCTTGTGCTCAATGGTTTTAACCCTCTTTTGAGGTTCCTCCTAACCAAAGGCATGATCTCTCTCATGTCTTAAACATCCTTTGGTGACCCGTCTCTCATTAGAGGACTTTCACTTTGGACTTAATCGTTATAAGGACTATCGGTAATCTAAAATGTGTAACAAAATGAACCAAGTAAAACATGGACAAAAAAGCATGTTGTAGCATTGCATGTGTTGATCAGATGTTAATCCAAACACAGAAATATGGATGTTTCATACTCGAATTAATGAAACGTGTCACATTTCTTGGTCATCGTTGCCTTGATCATGCATGATAGGGGTGATGGTCCTTTAAGTCTTATGTGCGTATTCATTAAGCTTGTACAAGCTTGGTTCTTTGGCCATCATGCATGAAAATTCTTGATTGGTGGCTTGAGAGCCAATGCCATACTCTTTTGAACTTGGGAAATGATAAGGAGGGTGGCAGTACACACATTCCTTTAAAAAATGCATTGCTTTGCCCTCTGTTGCTTTCTGTTGCAACAAAACTAGAAGCCTGGTAAAAAAAGTGGCCGACCGGCCACTTGAGTAGCCCGACCGGCCAGTTAAGGTGGCCGTAGCCACTTTTTTGCCGACTGGCCACCAGTCCATTTTGATGCAAAGTGTCCCATTTTGGAGCAGTAGTAGTCTGGAAGTTGGTTCAATATTCAGAAAAATAAGAGAAGATCAAACAGAGGTAGCCGAAGGCAAGGCGATGGATTTTGGAGAAAGCCAACTGGCATGCATGTCTCCCTTGCTCGCGAGGCCACTATTATTGCTTTATTAGCCAGTTGTAGCTGATAATCCAGTGTTGTAATTATTCAAGTTTAAATATGTTTTGTAATATTTTAATTAGCTTAGCATAGCTAGTTATTCATTGTGTTGTAATTAATTAGCTAGAATAGTTAATTAGTTTCGTTTTGTAATTATTAGCTTAATTAGTGTACTTAGCTTATTCATTCGGACCCTCCTTCGCGAGGGCGGCAATGTTGTAATAAGTGGCGTGTGTGTGTGCATGTCTTCCAACCCCACGTCTTTCTCCCTTTATATTTAACCACTTTCGATGGTTAGATTAGGGCACGCTTTGATTAGCATACCTTATGCTCGCATGTTGCATCATTCATGTTGTCTGTATGCACGAGCTCAGCGCATCATTCAAACTGCATTGTATTTCAATACTTATATTTGAATATCGTGTTTCACAGCAGATGTATGAAATTGATCATATGCCATATTAGTAGTCCGAGCCTATTATTGCATTATTGCATGTGTTGTATTAGGCATTTTGTATAGTTAGGATCATGTATATTTCTAACTATCTTTTTGTTTGCTGGAGTACCTGTAAGTTACGCTTAGCATACTTGCATGAGTGTGAGTGTTGCCATGTTCACAATGCTTGCCATGAGGCTATGTGCTTAAATGCTAAATTGTATGAATGTCTGTGGATGGAGGCTTGTTGTTTGAATTGAGACATATTCAACGATTGTGAGTTTTAAGCCCAATTTGCGAAGTGGCAAATCATGTTTAAGCCCATCATGTTTGATGGCAAATCTGCGTTTTAGTCCACATGAGGTGGTCATTTTCATACCATTTTCAAAAGCAAATATGATGTTAATTCATTCCAATTCTCGCTACTTTAGTCTATACTTACTTGTGGGTAACATAGTAATGTTAGCTAATAACCGGAATAAAACACATGAGGTTTATAAGAACAATATCATGATAGTAGAGGCCGATTTTTGATCGGGCGGGCGAGCGGGGGTCTCATTTCAGGACCTTCCCTCTCGTACCCAAGTTATTGACCGAGGCAAACTTTGATCATCTCTCAACAACAACAACGAAGCACACACACACACACACACAAATAAGACTCGCTCACAATAACTTGGGTACGAGAGGGGAAGGTCCTGAAAACCCCGCTCGCCGCCGATCACCAAATCGGCCCTCTACTATCAGACTTATTCTTTAAAAATTGTCTTTATACCGCACACACACACACACACGCACACAAGTAATATAAGACTAACGTGCGAGAATGAATGAATTCAACTCAAAATTTGCTTTGAAAATGGTATCACACCACACTCATTGGACTAAATACTCTAGATTGCCTAAATCAAACATGATGCTAAACAGCATGATTTTGCCCACCTTCGCAATAAAATAACTCACAATCGTTTGAATTTCTCATCAAACAACAAAGCCCCCATCCCACAGACATTCAAACAATTTACAATTAGCACAATAGCCCAATGGCAAGCCTTGTAAACCTGGCAACACTACACTCATGCAAGTATGTCTAAAGCGAAACTTACAGTACTCCAAGCCAAAACAAAAGATAGTTAAAATATACATGATCCAACTATACAAAATGCTATAAACACATGCAATAATGCAATAATAGCTCGCTCTAATAGGCAATATGATACAATTTCATAACACTGTGAACACAGTATTCAAATAGTTATTGGGAAATACAATGCAGTTTTGATGATGCGCTGAGCCTCGGTGCATACAAGCAATGAATGACACACATGCGAGCATAGATTGCAATCAAGACGTGCCCTAATCTAACCATCGAAAGTGTTTAAATAAAAGGGAGAAAACGTGGTTGGAAGACATGAACACACACACTCACACTTATTACAACATTGGCGCCTCGCGAAGGAGGGTCCGATGAATATAGCTAATCTAACAAGTTTAAGCTAATAATTACAAACGAAACTAATTAACTATCTAAGCTAATAAAGTATTACAACACAATTGAATTAACAGCTATGCTAAGCCTAATAAAAATATTACAAACAATTTAAACTTGAATGATATTACAACACTTGCATGATCAGCTACAACTGGCTAATAAAGCAATAAAGTGCCCTCGCGAGCAAGGGAAGACATGCATGCTCATTGGCTTTCTCCCAAAAAATCCTCGCCTTGCTTCGCACCTCTTTTGCACTTCTCTACTTTTCTGAATATTGAACCAAACTTCAGACTACAAACTGCTCCAAAATGAACACTTTTGCATCAAAATGGACTGTGCCATTCCGGAAAAAAATGCTACCGCACCTTAACGGCCGTCGTCTACCTCAAGTGGCGGTCGGTACCACCTTTCAGCTCTAGTTTGTGGCAACAGAAAGCAACAGAGGCAAAAGCAAATGCATTTTTTAAGGAATTGTGTGTACTTGCCGACCCCTTATCATTTCCCAGTTCAAAAGAGTAATGGCACTTGCTCTCAGCCACCAATCAAGAATTTTCATGCATGATGCAAGAACCAACTGTACAAGCTTAATGAATATCGCACATAAAGAACTTAAAGGACCATCACCCTACTCATGTCAATGATCAAGGGCAACGATGACCCAAATGTGACACTTTCATTTAATACGAGTATGAAAATACCATATTCTTGTGTTTGGATTAACATCTGATCCAAACACATGCAAGCAATACAACATGCTTCTGTCATGTTTACTTGGTTCATTTTGTTTAGCATTTAGATTACCGATTAGCTTAACCGATAATCCAAAGTGAAAGTCCTCTAATGAGAGACGGTCAACCAAAGATGGTTAAGAATGGAGGAGATCATGCCTTTGGTTAGGTGAACCCCTCAAGAGGTAAAAACATTGAGCACAAGCCTATCTTCACTTAAAACACAACCTAAGGTTAAACCACCCTCAAAAAATGAAAAGTGAAGATAATGAGGAGGTGGCAGCTATTTTCATGCTGAATGGCATGAAAATGATATTACAACATGCAAGCACTCATGCACACAAGCTTAAGAGCCCAAAAGCACTAAACTAGTGGAAGAGCAACTACACAGAGGCATTCATACATAAAGCTCAATGACCAAACCAGCTCTGACAGAAGCTGAAACATTGCCAAAAAGTGGCTAATATTGCTGGATCGAGGTACAAAAAGCTAGAACAACATGCTCATGGTTAACTCCACAAAACAATGCTCAAAACACAACTCTCATAAGCAATGAAAGATGATATAATGAGAGTGTGATAGAGTATATTGCACAAAATCACATGTTAAATGATGCTACAACATGCAATTATCTCAAGCAAAGCATGTAAGAGGCCTAATAATACAAAGCTAGTGAAGGCATATCGCCATAGCATACAAACATAGCCAATAGTCAAAGTAGCCAAACAGAGCTAAACTAGGCTAAATGCAGTAACTAAAAACATGTTAAGATCAAGTCACAAAAGGAAGAAAAACATGCTCACTCTAGCTATCTACACTTGCAAACAAGACACAAGGAGGGGAGGCCCCCCTCTTATTTTGACCCAAAACATACTTTGCCACTGAAATTCCCGGACATTTCAGTAGTGAAAAGACCCAAAAAGTTGTTTCCAGAAGGCTGAAAGTCACAAAAGGCTTCACAAGCCAAAAAGCAAAAGAGAAGACAACCCTTTAACAGACTCAAACAATCATTTAAAACCTTAAAAACAAAGTTTTTTTTGAGGTTAAAACCAGCCTCAAAATAGCATGCTAAAGTAGCCAAACAAGTAACTAAAACAAACTAAAAGGGGTAACGTATTAGACTCCCCTTGAACGCCCTGGATGGTTAGCTCCCGTTCTGTTCATTTGGGTCACTACACTCGACTCTTTAATGTCACGTTCCTATTGAACCAAGTCAAATCCGGCAAATCATTTTGAGAAACGATTTTTATTTGAAAAAAGTATTGCAAACAATGGACTGCTTTGCTAGATAACAAGAGTCGCCACCTAAATATTTTTTAATTTTGGGAAATTTAGGAAACCCTTTACTCGGTGCCAAAAGCCACGTGTCACTCATCACCAACAGTTGCCGTCGGCTGGAACTGGGTAGATGGGAAAGGTCACTTGTGAGCACTCCCCGCCGCCCTGGTCATAGAACCGGCCCTTCTATAACCATTGATATCTAGTTTGAAAACATTGTAGTTCTTATTCCGTTTATTAGCCAGGTTACAATGATGCGCACAACAACAAATATAGCCGAGTCGCCTGAATTGGAACGTAAACATTTCATGCTTGTTTTTGAAAGGTTGCTCACCCGCAGGTAGCTTAAAACATTTGAGATTTATTTCCAATTTAATCCCCAACCTCACCCCAGGCATTCAGGCTAGTCTAATATCAGATAGCATATAGCCTCATGGTAAGCATGCTATCATTGCATTCACTCCACACACATCAAAGGATGCTAAAGCTAAAAGCTTACGAGTACTCCAAGCAAAATAGGAATTCATTTAGAATCATGCATATCCTAACTATACCAGAAATGCCTAATCAAACACATGCAAAATGGCAACATAGCAGGCTGGTATTTAAAACTGTAATATGAAATGCTACAACTAGCAGTATTTCAGTTGGAATTGAAAGTACATGCAAGTTATATAATGCGCCGAGCCCGGTGCATGCAAATACATGAATGATCAAACATGCTGTCATACTGATGCTAAATTTAAATATCCTAATCTAAATCCTCATAAAAGCAGATAAATAAAAGGGAAGAAAGACTGGGTTGGAAGACAATACATACACTCACCACACTTATACAGTTGGCCCCTCACTCGAGCCGAATAAATAATACAGTCCGATAAAGAATATTACATCCAAATATACAAATTCCTATTAATTATGAATAATAAGAAAGCAAATAAAACTGGCGTGCAAGCAAAGGACTGCCTTGCTTTCTGATGAGATGCAATTGTCCGGTTGTCTTGCAGGCGAAAATCCACCGGAATCCCAAATAGCCTCTGTTTACACTGTTCTTGAAATTGCTGCCAAGCCCCAAAAGGTTCTGATCTCGTTTTGCTGCAACAAGAGAGCAGGAAAGGCATAGCAAAATGTAATTGCACAATATATGCATTCTCGTAATCTCGTAGCCACCAACCTCACGCATACGAGTCATGATGGCCGGAGTCGAAATGTCCACAACTCAATATAGATGAATGCACATAAAACTACAAGCTAAAACCTAACTCCATCATGGAATGATCCGGAGTGTTCGGTCACTGGGGAATTGAGCTCAATTTCGTCACTCGAGTACGAATGTACTCGTTTCCCGTCCCGGACCTAACCCCTATCTCCCGACACATGCAATATGTGATATGCATGAAATGCACTACCAAGATACAACTAACAATACACAATGCTATGGAATGACATGCCCGAAATACGTGCACATGGCGCGCATAACCGAGAAAAATGACAAGAAGTTTAATCTCAGATACAATCTAGTAGTATTATGCATAAAATGAGTGCCTCGAATGCTGCACAACGGCACGCAACTCAGGCAATGTGTAGAAGCTATGAAATGACTGGAATCATGATATGGGCTTATACACATGAAGTGACCTCAGCCAATACTCACATAGGATGCCGGCGATAAAAAAGGGGGGTGCTGCGAAATGCTTGCACACTGGCCACGCAAACCGAGGGCATGATGGAAGCATAAATGACATGAAAAATGACCAAATGGGGCTTAATACAAACATGAATGAGCCTCAGCCACACTCACATAGGATGCCCGCGGATAAAAAAATGATGCTGAAATGCGTGTCACACTGCACGCAAACCGAGCTAATACGGAATTGATGGAATGAATGGAAATACAATGGCTTATGACCACATGAGTGAGCCTCAGCAACTCACAATAGGAAAGCCGGCGGATAAAAAAAAGAGTGCTCGAATGCGTGCACACGCACGCAAACCGAGGCAGTAGATGTGATGAATAACAGAAAAGGCATGCAAATCATGCGTAAGAATTCAGCACTAAAATACGGGGAAACAGTCCCGAAATGAGCGAAATGACATGAAATGCATGGAATTGTCCGAAATCGAATTTAGCACCGCGAAATGACCTACTAGCTAGCCAAACATGCAGCAAATATGGACATGCAACTGCAAAGACATAAAGCTAAGTACAGTCCAAAAAAGGCACTTTCAAGTATAAACAAGGCCAAACAGCAAGCATAGGTATGCAAAAAATAGCATGCAAAGATAAGGGTCCAAAAGGGAATGAACAATTGGAATCATAACAAAACCCAAAGAAAAAAATCCCTTCTACAACATCTGAAGAGGATGAAAAATGAATATTTACAGTATATGGCAGCCTCAATCAGTATACAAACATGATAGAAATGTGATGCAAATAAGGCTCAAAGTGCTATAACATGAGTATGCAAAATAAAAGTGAAGATGAGCTCAAAAGAGGGCCCCTTTCAGTTAGGGCCGGAGCTTGAAACAAAAAGCATATAGGGCTTACAAATGGATCAAGAAAAAGGGTCAAAAGAGGAGAAATGTTACTCACCCTTGAAGACTAAATCTTTTGTTGCTTCTTGGACCAATTTGCAACTCCTTTAGCCTTTGAGAAGCTCTCCTTGTTGCTGGAAATGAAGTGGTGATGGTAGAGCTTGGTGGTGATGAAGAACACAAGGTATAGGACTTAAGGTTTTTTAGGAAAATGAGAAGGATGGAGGGAGATATGGATCTTTTGGCTTCAAGAACAAATTTTCTAACCCTTGAATGTGATATAGCTTGCTGGTTATAAGGGCAAAAAAGGGGGGGTAAAGGTGGGGGAAAAGGAGGGCAACTTTCCCCCACAAAATATCCCCCGGATATTGATATTTTCTGGGGGATAAAGCTCTACAGCTGTAAAGTGAACAGTGCAAGGATCTCGGCCGGCCAGTTACTTTGGTTGCAGGTGGCCGGCCGACTAGGGGTCAAAAGGGTCAAGTTGATTTAGTGGCCGGCCACCACATGATAGTGTCCTCCCATGTGTGTACATCACAAATATGTGCTTCAAAGTTCAAGAAAGTGGGTCCAAGGTGTTAAAGTTCGAGAAAATGAGCCCAAGGTGTTCAACATTAGCCCGAAAGAAGGGGGTCAAAAGGGTCAAGTTGAATTAATGGCCGACCATGAATATATACCCCCCCCCACAATATTTATATTGAAAATATCCCATATTCGTTGACTCTAATAACGACGCGGTGTTGGGCACCCAAAACCTTTTTCCTTCTACATTTGCGACTTCTAAAACGGTGGGCTCATGGACACCCAAAACCTTTATTTTTTTCACATTTGCGAAACTCTAAAATGCAAGATTGTGGACTTAATTTCACTAGAAGTCCCTGGCACCGATGCCAAAATTTAATGTTACATTCTTATTTAATTTTTAGTTTAGGATTTTATGTTTTCGTGTTGCTAAGCGTGTAGAGTTTTTGCAACGGGAGCTATCATTGAAGTGAAAGTGGAGCAGAAATCGAGCTTTAAAAAACAAACTGCAGCGCTAAAGTGCTAAAAAAAAAGAAAAAAGAAGCAAATACTCGCAAGCAAAGCACCAAAGTGCCAAAATAGAGGGCTCAAGTGGAGATTAGAGACAACGGTTTACACGTCAAGCATCCGCAGTAAAGCGTTTTCGTAAACCGCTGTGAAGCATTTTCCCCTTTGGTATTTTGCTTTCATAACTTTAGTCCACAGAGTCGAAACTTAGTGTGTGTGTGTGTGTGTGAGTGGTGTATGCATGGATGCCATTCTTGCCACCCTAAATTGTGGAGTTTGGACCTTGAACTATAAAAGACTCTTAGGAACCTTAGAGCCTCTTCCCGTGGTCCTTAGGCTTGAATATCCATATCCATACTTCGAACCATTAGAGAATGGGAAACGCGAATGTCCCAAATGGGCCTAACCAGACCCTTAAGGATTAATTCACACCCACTGTATATACAATCACCATCATGCATTTAGTTATCCGATACCACCGTTGCTCCATTTTGAGATTAAGTCTAGTACCATCCAAATGCTTCCATCATTCATCGGACTAGCTCATGATGACCCTTAAAAACATCTGGATTAATTTCTTAGAAATTTGCTTTACAGTGAGGATCCAAAATTTCACCAATGAGCCGTTAATGTTGTGATTGTCCCATTTTCACTGAAGGACAAAGCCAAACATGGCTGAACTCCTTACTAACTAATCTGTCACAACATGGAACCAATTACTGCAGAAGTTTTAGAGAAGTACTTTCTCATTGGTCAGATCAAATAACTCAAGTGAGCAATCACTAATTTGCTCAAAATTAATGGTGAACAATTTCATGAAACATGGGAAAGCCTTCGTGGCCTTCTCCAACATTATGTAGACTTGACTTTCTCCGCGCCCCCTTCGGAGAGCTCAAATTGGTCCTACAGTTCGAACTTCTGTCACGGTTCTGAATCTAATCTCACAAACGGCAATGTAGACTGATAAACACCAAAGAGTCCAATCTGGCAAATTATTTTGAAAAATCAGATTTAGATCAAATAATGCCAAAACTGGACTACTTTTCCAGATTACAGGGTCGCCACCTAAATATTTTGATTTTGGGAATTTTAGGAAACCCCGACTCGTGCCAAAGGCCACATGTCTGTCATCACCAAAGTTGCCTCGGCTCAATAACTTGGGTACGAGAGGGGAAGGTCCTGAAATGAGCACCCCCGCTCGCCCCGCCCCGATCAAAAATCGGCCTCTACTATCATGATATGTTGTCTTATAAAACCTCATGTGTTCTTATTCCGGTTATTAGCTAAACATTACTATGTTACGCACACAAGTAAGTATGACTAAGTAGCGAGAATTGGAATGATTCAACTCAATTTGCTTTTGAAAATGGTTATGAAAATGCCACCCTCATGTGGACTAAAACGCAGATTTGCCATCAAACATGATGGGCTTAAAACATGAGTTTTGCCACTTCGCAAATTGGGCTTAAAAACTCACAATCGTTGAATTGTCTTCAATTCAAACAACAAAGCCTCCATCCACAGACATATTCATACAATTTAGCATTTAAGCACATAGCCTCATGGCAAGCATGTGAAACATGGCAACACTCACACTCATGCAAGTATGCTAAACGTAAACTTACAGTGTACTCCAGCCAAACAAAAGATAGTTAGAAATATACATGATCCTAACTATACAAAATGCCTAATACAACACATGCAAATAATGCAATTAATAGGCTCGGCTACTAATATGGCATATGATCAATTTCATAACATGCTGTGAAACACGTATTCAAATTAAGTATTGAAATACAATGCAGTTTGAATGATGCGCTGAGCCTCGGTGCATACAAGACAAATGAATGATGCAAACATGCGAGCATAAAGGTATGCTAATCAAAGCGTGCCCTAATCTAACCATCGAAAGTGGTTAAATAAAGGGAGGAAAGACGTGGGGTTGGAAGACATGCACACACACACGCACACTTATTACAACATTGCCGCCCTCGCGAAGGAGGGTCCGAATGAATAAGCTAAGCTACACTAATTAAGCTAATAATTACAAAAAACGAAACTAATTAACTATTCTAAGCTAATTAAGTATTACAACACAATGAATAACTAGCTATGCTAAGCTAATTAAAATATTACAAAACAATTTAAACTTGAATAATTACAACACTTGCATTGCATCAGCTACAACTGGCTAATAAAGCAATAAAGTGGCCTCGCGAGCAAGGGAGACATGCATGCCAGTTGGCTTTCTCCCAAAATCCATCGCCTTGCTTCGGCTACCTCTGTTTGCATCTTCTCTATTTTCTGAATATTGAACCAACTTCCAGACTACTACTGCTCCAAAATGGGACACTTTTGCATCAAAATGGACTGGTGGCCAGTCGGCCACAAAAAGTGGCTACCGGCCACCTTAACTGGCCGGTCGGCTACCTCAAGTGGCCGGTCGCCACCCTTTTTTCCAGGCTTCTAGTTTGTGGCAACAGAAAGCAACAGAGGCAAAGCAATGCATTTTTAAAGGAATGTGTGTACTGCCACCCTCCTTATCATTTCCCAAGTTCAAAAGAGTATGGCACTTGGCTCTCAAGCCACCAATCAAGAATTTCATGCATGATGGCCAAAGAACCAAGCTTGTACAAGCTTAATGAATACGCACATAAGACTTAAAGGACCATCACCCCTATCATGCATGATCAAGGCAACGATGACCAAGAAATGTGACACGTTTCATTAATTCGAGTATGAAACATCCCATATTCTTGTGTTTGGATTAACATCTGATCCAACACATGCAATGCAATACAACATGCTTTTCTTGTCCATGTTTTACTTGGTTCATTTTGTTTACACATTTTAGATTACCGATTAGTCCTTTAACCGATTAAGTCCAAAGTGAAAGTCCTCTAATGAGAGACGGGTCAACCAAAGGATGGGTTTAAGACATGAGAGAGATCATGCCTTTGGTTAGGAGGAACCTCAAAAGAGGGTTAAAACCATTGAGCACAAGCTCTATCTCAAGCTTAAACACAACCCTAAGGTTAACCAACCCTCAAAACAAATGAAAAGTGAAGAAATGAGGGAGGTGGCAGCTATTTCAATGCTGAAATGGCATGAAAAATGATATTACAACATGCAAGCAACTCAGTGCACAACATGCTAAGAGCCAAAAGCACTAAACTAGTGAGAGCACTACACTAGAGGCATTCAATACAAAGCTCAATTGACCAAACCAAGCTCTAGACAGAGCTTGAACATGCCAAAACAGTGGCTAAATCATGCTGGGATTGAGGTACAAAAGGCTAGACAACATTGCTCATGTGTTAGCTCACAAACAAGGCTCAAAACACAACTCTCAAAAGCAATGAAAGAGTGATATAAGTGAGAGTGTGATAGAGGTATATGCACTAAAATCACATGTTAAATGATGCTACAACATGCAATATCTCAAGCAAAGCATGTTAGAGGCCCTTAAAATACAAAGCTAGTGAAGGCATATGCGCCATAGCTATACAAAACATGAGCCATATAGTCAAAGTAGCCCAAAACAGAGCTAAACTAGGCTAAATCAGTAACTAACATGCTAAGAATCAAGTCACAAAAGGACAGAAAAACATGCTCACATGCTAGGCTATCTACACTGCAAACAAGACACAAGAGGGGAGGCCACCCCCTCTTATTTTGGACCTCAAAACATACTTTTGCCACTGAAATTTCCCTGAATTCAGTAGTGAAAAGAGCCCAAAGTGTGTTTCAGAAGGCTTGAAAAGTAGCACAAAAGGCTTCACAAGCCAAAAAAGCAAAAGAGAAGACAACCCCCCTAACTTAACAAGACTAAACCATCATTTTAAAAACCTTAAAAACAGAGTTTTTTTGAGGTTAAAACCAGCCTCAAAATAGCATGCAAAGGGTAGCCAAACAAGTAACTAAAACAAAGCTTAAAAGGGGTAAGCTTATGTTAGACGTCCCCGAACGCCCCGGGAGGGTTAGCTCCCGTTCCTGTTCATTTGGGGTCACTACAGCTCGGACTCTTAAATGTCACGATTCCTAATCTGAACCAAAGAGTCCAAATCCGGCAAATCATTTTGAGAAGAAACTGATTTTTTTTTGAAAAAGTAGTGCCAAAACATGGACTGCTTTGCTAGATACAGAGTCGCCACCTAAATATTTTTATTTTGGGAAATTTAGGAAACCCTGACTCGGTGCCAAAAGGCCACGTGTCCGTCAATCACCAAAGTTGCCTCGGCTGGGGAACTTGGGTACGATGGGGAAGGTCACTTCGTGAGGCACCCCGCTCGCCCGGTCATAGACCGGCCTCTACTAACCATGATATCTAGTTTGAAACATTGTGAGTTCTTATTCCGGTTTATTAGGCCTAGGTTACAATGTGATGCGCACAACATACAAATATAGACCGAGTCGCCTGAATTGGAACGAAACATTTCATGCTTGTTTTTGAAAGTGGTTTGCTACCCGCAGGTAGGCTTTAAAAACATTTGATGATTTATTCAATTTAAGTAACCCAACCTTCACCCACAGGCATTCAGGCAGTTATATCAGATAAAGCATATAGCCTCATGGTAATGCATGCTATCATGGCAGTCACTCACACACATGCAAGGATGCTAAAAGCATAAAGCTTACCGAGTACTCCAAGCAAAATAGGAATTCACTAGAAATCATGCATGATCCTAACTATACAGAAATGCCTAATGCAACACATGCAAAATGCAACTATAGCAGGCTCGCTATTCTAAAATGGTATATGAAATGCTACAACTAGCATGTATTCAGTTTGGAATTGAAAGTACAATGCAGTTAATATGATGCGCCGAGCCCGGTGCATGCAATACAGAATGAATGATGCAAACATGCTGTCATAAACTGTATGCTAATTTAAATATGCCCTAATCTAATCATCATAAGCAGATAAATAAAAGGGAAAGAAAGACGTGGGGTGGAAGACATACATCAACACCACGCACACTTATTACAGTTGTGCCTCACTCGGAGGGTCCGAATAAATAATACAGTCCCGAATAAAAGAATATTACAGTCCAAATATTACAAAAATCCTAATTAATGTAATGAATTAACTAAGAAAGCAAATAAAACTGGCGTGCAAAGCCAGGGACTGCCTTGCTTCTGTGGATGATGCATGTCCGGGTTGTCTTTGCGCCGGAAATCCACCGGAATGCCCAAATTAGCCTCTGTTACACCTGTTCTTGAAATGCGCTGGCCAAGCCCCAAAAGGTTGCTGATTCTTCGTTTTGCTGTGCAACAGAGAGCAGGAAAGGGGCATAGCAATGATTTGCACAGATATATGCATGTCTCGATACTCGTGCCACCAATCACGCATACTGAGGCATGATGGCCGAGGAGTCGAAATGCACAACTCAATATAGGATGAATGCACATAAATACAGCTAAATACTATAAATCAACCTTAAAATAACCTTAAACTCCATTTCATGTATCGTAATCACGAATGACCTCGTTAAAAGAAATGTCAATATGCAGTAGTGGAAGCTAGATAGTGACTACAGTATAGAAGACACTAACATATCGTCACTCGGGAGTACGATAATCTGATACCTCTGTTGTTGTTCCCGTGTGCAACGGACTGAGAAACTCCTATTCGGACAACGAAATGCTAATATGATGATATGCATGAAATGCAACTAAGATACAAATCCTAACATACACAATGCTATGGAATACATGCCTCGAAATGCTTGTCAAGGCAAGGTAACCGTCGCAGACAATGAATGCGTGAAATGACGATAAAAATGACAGAATGTATATCTCAGATACCATCTGAGTATGTATTGATGCCTTGAAAAATGAGGTGCCTCGAAATGCGTGCACACGACGGCACGCAAACTCGAGGCAAGGATAGAATGCTATGAAATGACATGGGAACATGATATGGGCTTATACCAAACATGAGTGAGCCTCAGCCATACTCACATAGGATGCCGGGGGATAAAAAAAGGGGGTGCCTCGAAATGCTTGCACACGGCACGCAAACGAGGCAATGATGGAATGCGATGAAATACATGAAAATGACAAATCGGCATATTACCAACATGAGTGAGCCTCAGCCACACTCACATAGGATCCGGCGGAGTAAAAATGAATGCTTGAATGCGTCACACTGGCACGCAAACCGAGCAATGACGGATGAGGAATGACATGGAAATGACAATGGGCTTATACCAACATGAGTAGCCTCAGCACACTCACATAGGATGCCGGATAAAAAAGAGTGCCCTAAATGCGTGCACACTGGCAGCAAACCGAGGCAATGGTAAATGTGATGAAAACATGAAAATGATGCAATCATGTAATGGATTTCAGCACTAAATACGGGGGGAACAGTCCCGAATGAGGCGAAATAGACATGAAATGCATGGAATTGTCCCGAATGCGAATTTAGGCACCCGAAGACCTATGCTATGCAAACACCAATATGGACATGCAATGCAAGACAGAAGCAAGACAGTCCCAAAAAAAGGCACTTTCACAGTTATAAACAAGGCCAAACAGCAAGCATAGGTATGGCAAAAATAGCATGCAAGAATAGGGGCCAAAAAGGGGGGTAATGAAGCAAGTGATATAAGCAAAACCCAAAACTGAAAAATTTTCCTTCTACAAACACTGAAAGCGGATGAAAAAAATGAATATTTACAGTATATGGCAGCCTCAAAAATCAGTATACAAACATGATAGAAATGTGATGCAAAATAAGGCTCAAAAGTGGCTATAACATGAGGTATGCAAAATAATCACCAAAAAGCCAAAGACCCTTAACAAAACATTAGAATGGACCAAAATAAGCACTTTTCTAGAACTGTAAAATGGCCAAAAACAAAAGCATGGTAGGCTAACTAAACATGCAAGAATGGGGAATAAAAGAGGGATAAACATGAAAGTGACCTATGGAAGCCCCAAACCATGAAAGGACCTAAATGAAACATGACGTATGGACCAAAATAAGTACTTTTTCAGAACTGTAAAATGGCCAAAAACAAAAGTATGATAGGCTGCCATTGCATGCAAGAATGGGGAAGAAAAGAGGTATAAAGGTAGGTATAACATGGAAGTCCCAAATGGTGTTGAGCCCTTCTTCAATATTCGAAGAGGGGCTCAAAATAAGCCTAATATTCAGTTTACAACATGCTCAAAAACAGATTACTCATGGGTCGAAAATAGCATGCAAAATTATGACATATAAGAGGATCAATGAAGCAAGTGTGTCATGGATGGCTCAAAAGGGTTGAGCCCTTAATGAAAAGTGAAGATGAGCTCAAAAAGAGGGCCCTTTTTAGTTAGGGCCGGAGCTATTGAAACAAAAAGCAAGTGGGGCTTACAATAGATCAAGAAAAAGGGTCAAAATGAAGAAAAAGGTACGTCACCCTTGAAGACTCAAACTTTTTGTTGCTTCTTGGATGAATTTGCAGCTCTTTGGCCTTTGAGGAAAACCTTCCTTGTTGCTGGAAATGAGGTGGTGGTGGTAGAGCTTGGTGTGTAGAAGGAATGATGCTTAAGGACTTAAGGTTTTTTCAAAGAATTGAGAAGGATGAAGATGGAGTTGTGTATGGAGGCTTGAAGGAGAATTTTTCTAACCCCAAAATACTACAAGGCTTGCTTGCTATATAGGCCAACAAGGGGGTGTAAAGGTGGGGAAAAGGAGAGTAATATTCCCCCACGAAATACCCCCAGATAAAGATCTTGTCTGGGGGAAAACAGCTCCACAGCTGTATAGTGTACAGTGCAAGGAAGCAGGCCGGCCTGGTACTTTTGTGCAGGTGGCTGGCCGGCCATACCCCCTAGCCAGCTGGCTAGGGGTCAAAAGGTTCAATAGATATTTCTGGCCGGCCACCAACTGATGGTGTTCTCCTATGTGTGTACAAACCAACCATGTGGTTAAAAGTCCAAGAAGTGGTCCAAGGGGTTCAACATTAGCCCGGAAAGAGGGGTTCAAAAGGGTCAATTTGAATTACTGGCCGGCCATGAACTTTTAGGTCCTCTCATGTGTGTACATCACAAATATGTGGTTCAAAGTTTCAAGAAAATGGGTCCAAGGGGTTCAACATTAGCCCGGAAGGAGGGGGTCAAAAGGGTCAGTTGAATTACTGGCCGGCCATGAACTTTAGGGTCCTCTCATGTGTGTACATCACAAATATGTGGTTCAAAGTTCGAAGAAAATAGGCCCAAGGTGTTCAACATTAGCCCGGAAGTGCGAAAAAACGGGCGCCGGAGGGCGT